>LJPH01000317.1:0-19584 GCA_001430925.1 Byssoonygena ceratinophila
GGGTAAGGGTATCATTTAATGGCACGCTAGGTACATAATGGGTGCAATAGGTGAATCGAAGCTTCATCATCCCTTGGTGGGAGCTTCCTGAAACCCTTAGATCAAGGAGATATTTCTGGTTCCGCCCTCCGCTGCTTAGAGTCTATCAACCAGGCGCCACTCCCAGAAGGCCCAACCACGTCTAGACTAACGGTCGTCATGGTCAAATTCGGAGTCACGAGTATCGTCTCCCCATGATTACGATAATCGATTTCTGAAGAAATTGGCCGCCTCTGAAGAGGTACCAAATGTTCGTGCTGTGGTTCGTGCGAAGCAAACGTTTTAACTTCCACATTGGGAAGAATATGATGGCCGGGTATTTGGGGTATTAACATCAGCTGGAATGTGCGTGTTTGGCCTTCAGCAGCGGTGAAATTCCCACGTCGCCGACCGCCAATAAGCCAGATATCCGGATTCGCGATGATTTCGTACATGAATTCCAACTTCTCCTGGGGCTCTTTGGTGTCCTTGGAACACCATAAGCGCGTATGTTGTAAGATCAGTTCAGCATGGATAGCTTCTCCCACCGCAGCGTGCGATTGGCTTGATAGGATGTTGTGTAGCACAAGCTCCGCCATATGGACCACTTGGATTTCTGGTATATCAACTGGAATTCTGATCTGCCTAACCATCCTCTCGAGTGGTTCATCTTGCAGCCGCAGCATTTGATGTTGCTGCCGTTGGATGTTAGCTTGATACTCGGAAGTGATGAAAGTTCTCCTCGGGCGGATCTCACCATGTGCCAGGCCATTAGCCATTCCGTGACTTGTTGTTCCAGCTTTTGACCAAGGGTCCGAGTAACGACTTGCCACTGCATTCTTTCGTAAGGAAACACGTCGATCTCTCTTAACAGGCCCATTCTCTCCAGGATATTAGCAGTACATTGAGAGCTGAAAGATGCTGAGAGATGCGGGAGCAGGAGACAACGGAGTTGCGAAAACGGACTTTTCTCCAGGTCTTCTATGAATTGATCTTCGAGAGTCGCAAGGCACTCATCGCTCAGACAAATGAAATCAACCGTCAGGCGAAGCGAGCGTGAGTTTGGCCCTGTGCTGTTGTGTGGTCTGATCTTGTAGACCAAAGACGCCGGATGTTTAGGAAATACGTTGAATATTTCCCCTTCAAACATACTGGACTGGACAGAGAATGCCGTAGTGCCGGGCATCTGGCAGTCAAGCACCCTGATGGGTGTTATCATCGCTGGGCTTATTGTAAACCTTGAAAAGAGCACATCAAGTTTGAAAACATCTTGGACGTTTACGCTGACCGGCAACGACGTCACAACAGATTTCGCTGTTAAATATGAGAATCTTCCGTTATCGGTTTGATAGTCAATTTCCAAACGTATAAGCAAGATGTTTTGGCTTCCCTCCGCCGTATAGGGTATGTTCAGCATAGCACGGGCACCGGGCCCGAATTCGAGAAAATCAGTCTGCCCCAAATCAACATTCTGATGAAGCTGGATGGAGCCGTTTGCAATTTCCATTTCTGATACAAGCAGCCTAAGGCCAGCCGTTGCAGGTTTCAATCGTATGACTCCACTGTGAATCCTATTGGATCCGCTGTTCAATTCAATTTCTACGGACCTGCGGCCGCATAGGTCAATGAGAGATGAATGTTTAATCTTAGCTTCGACTCCTTCTGCTCGCGGATAGCATATGATCGTTGGCCGAGTATCTTCGTCGGCGGGCTCTCTAATAGGAAAATCTTTGTGTCTCGGGGAAAGCGAGTTTTCAGCACTCGGGCCATGTGCGAAGACGATATTACCCACCCGTAATTCAATACGGTCAATGAAATATTTACCTTGAACCGACGTCTAGATATAGTTGTTAGTTGCATTTGCGTTTTATCGATTCCGCTCGCCAGCAAGATAGAACTCACTGATGATTCGAGTTGGGTTTTGGTTGCTGACCCTCTCACCACAACATGCTCAGGCGTTTCCAACCATAGCTCATTCGTTTGAATGTCAGAGACATTTAGCAATCGCACTCTCACACGATCAATATTTATGCTGTCCGCAAGAAGCAACTTCAACGACATTTGTAGCCTAAATCCATCTTTATCCTCGAAATGGATGATCTGTGGGTCTATCGTAGGGACAGCAAAGAAATCTTGAAGGCGGACGATAAATTCCCTTGGAAGAACACGGGATGCCTCCAAGAGTTCGCCGATATATTCAGAAACCTTAGAATCCGAATGTAAACTGAAATTCTCGAGATTCGCCAATGTCGACTTTGACGTGATCATTCGAGTATACTTCCCTAGCAATTGAAGCGATGTACGAACAAAATCTTCTTTTCGACCCAATTTCTTCAGGCACCGTGCATATAACTCAAGCATTACCCCTTCTAGTACTTTCCAGTTGATGTCGCCATAAAAACCGGAAAGCTGGTCGAAATACGAAGCAGCAGTTCCGTAATCTGCCTGCCAATATTTTATGGCCGCCATATCTGCCATGACGGCCTCGGCCGATTTAATCCTGTTTGCAGCAACATAATGGCGGAATATCTCGTCGGTGAGTTTTTCATAATATGTACTGAACTGCTCCGAGGATTTCACGACGTGCTGTAAAATTGGTGTCTCTATACCGGCTGGGAGGGGTAAGGAGTTCTGTTCTGACACTATCTGGTCCCCTGGCACATCCTTGTCATTCTCAAGGGAAACTTCAGTAAACATGGTGGCATGAGAGTCGTTTGCATCAAAAAGGAGAGAGAGGTCATGCCATTGTTGGCCCCATCCTCTCTTGCGTCCCAGAGCTTCGAGGATACGTCTTGCAAGGATATACTCATAATATGTGTTAAACTGCTCCGAGGATTTCACGACGTTCATAATATGTACTGAACTGCTCCGAGGATTTCACGACGTACTGTAAGACTGGTGTCTCTATGCCGGCTGGAAGGGGCAAGGAGTTCTGTTCTGACACTATCTGGTCCCCTGGCACATCCTTGTCATTCTCAAGGGAAACTTCAGTAAACATGGTGGCATGAGAGTCGTTTGCATCAAAAAGGAGAGAGAGCTGTAAAATTGGTGTCTCTATACCGGCTGGGAGGGGTAAGGAGTTCTGTTCTGACACTATCTGGTCCCCTGGCACATCCTTGTCATTCTCAAGGGAAACTTCAGTAAACATGGTGGCATGAGAGTCGTTTGCATCAAAAAGGAGAGAGAGGTCATGCCATTGTTGGCCCCATCCTCTCTTGCGTCCCAGAGCTTCGAGGATACGTCTTGCAAGGATATACAAGTCACCTCTGGCCGATGCCAGTTCAACTGCGCCAGTTCTTTTTGCCGGAGCCGCCTCTGACATCAGCACAGTCAAAGGCCGCTTCGCTGTAGAATTAGTACACCGCGTCTGACATCAGCACAGTCAAAAGCCGCTTCGCTGTAGAATTAATACGAAACGGTAGTGTGTGGGAGTCATGGCTGGCTGAGCCTACATTGCTCGCAAGCGTGGTAGCTAGAGAGCTCGATCGGTGGGGGATTCCAGAGCGTGAATGGCTGTCATATGCCACAAGAATGGATGCATCCACCAAATCTTTACTGGTCCTAAGCGAGACACGTGGAATATTCAAAGATTCAGCAGATGTCTGGAGAAGGACTTGAGACACTGCAGCATATGACCAAGAATATACGAAGTTATCGATAACTTCGTATATTCTTGGTCATATGCTGCAGTGTCTCAAGTCCTTCTCCAGACATCTGCTGAATCTTTGAATATTCCACGTGTCTCGCTTAGGACCAGTAAAGATTTGGTGGATGCATCCATTCTTGTGGCATATGACAGCCATTCACGCTCTGGAATCCCCCACCGATCGAGCTCTCTAGCTACCACGCTTGCGAGCAATGTAGGCTCAGCCAGCGAAACGGTAGTGTGTGGGAGCCATGGCTGGCTGAGCCTACATTGCTCGCAAGCGTGGTAGCTAGAGAGCTCGATCGGTGGGGGATTCCAGAGCGTGAATGGCTGTCATATGCCACAAGAATGGATGCATCCACCAAATCTTTACTGGTCCTAAGCGAGACACGTGGAATATTCAAAGATTCAGCAGATGTCTGGAGAAGGACTTGAGACACTGCAGCATATGACCAAGAATATACGAAGTTATCGATAACTTCTGCTATTGTATTATCGTCGTATTCCTCTTCGAGTTGTGATATCCCGTTCGTCAAATCTTTGCGCAATATACGCGAGGCAAGCGCAATAAATTCGCTTGCGCGATCACATATCTCTGCGATAAGAGTCAAATTGCGTGTTTCATTAGACTGAGTACCGTGGTGTCCTGCTAGGCCTTTTTTCCCTGAAGACTGAGCTTGAGCAGCTCTCAATAGCAGCTGCATCTGTCTCGAAAAGATATATGTGCGGAAGTCGAAAACTGAGATGTTATTGGCCACAATCATATCCCGATAGGGCTTTTTATGTGAATTAAAAGGGAATTCTTCTGGATCTAGTTGAACAGGTTCCGAAAATGGGCTACCATTTGATTGTGCTTCACCAGCCCTGAGGTTTTCGTCGCTGCTTGCGGATGCATTTCCAGAAACCGTAGAAGCTGCTGAAAGCGCAATTGCGGCACGGGATTTCATTTCCTCGCTATATGCAAGCAGGGTCCCTCCGTGTTGATCTCCTGCGCCAGACAACTGGTCACGAAGAGCGGCATCAAGGCCAGCCGAGAGTTCATCATAGCCGATCAACGCGTCTTCGTACAGTCCAACATTCTGAAACCCCAACGCCAACCCTTCCTTAAGTATGAAAAAGGTACAAAAGTTCCAACCGGGTAAGCTTCTTTGTGAATCCCTCTCCCGGATGTCCTCCTCATATTGCGCCACTCGTAAATCAAAAGACGTTAGGATGGAAGATTTTAGTTTTTCAACAAGATCTTCCAATTGTTCAGACAATCCAGGTTGTCCCTGGTTCGCATCGCTTTTCGGTATCGTCAATTGGACCACGTGATCGACAGCATTCTTCGAAGACCCATTGAAATCCGCCCTCAGCTTCTCAAAGACGGACGTCGAACCACGCCCGGGCCATTTCGGTCCTGCTTTCTCAGGCACTTCGGGGCGAGGTCCATTGTTCTCAACAACAACATGGACAACCAGCCATTCACAAGCATCGTGATTATCCTGGGAGCCGCTGCTCTTGCTCTTTACCCACTCCCTCACAAGCTTCCTTGATGTCGCCTTGTAGGTTTCATTGTCGTCGCAACGTAGCAGGTAGATTTTCAAATAGGGCGTCTGGCGTAGTCCCGGTATTTGGTGTCTCCGATGTGGAACTGCGCCACCGGTGCCGTCGCTGAGTCGCTTCCGCTCCTCGACGCTCTGAGGAACAAAATCGATTTGTAGACATCCGATGGAGCGAAGGGGTCGGGTCGGCGACTTCCAATGGAGGTTTCGCAGCTGTCGAGCCTTCAGTAATAGAGGCTGCACCGATGGAAACAAGTCGGAAGGGTCCGTGTATTCAACTATAGCCAATATATGTGAGCTTCAAACGGGAGTTTAAGCTGGTGGGCATCGAGACTGACCGGTTACGTTGCTGGAATCTGTGCGAGGGGTGGCGTCCATGACGACCGGAATAAAGGCGAATCTAGAGTGACCATAGTATAATCCCCAGGTACTTCAACAGCCAGTATTAAGTGCTTTAATCGAGCGCATCTCGATTCTCACATTAAGAGCTCTTTGTACTCCATAAGGCACCCCAGGACTTGTTGCCGTCAAAAGTCACAGGCTCGGTAACGAGCTAACAAGTTAGTTAACTAGTTAGTTAGTTAGTTAGTTAGTTAGTTAGTTAGTTAGTTAGTTAGTTAGTTAGTTAGTTAGTTAGTTAGTTAGTTAGTTAGTTAGTTAGTTAGTTAGTTAGTTAGTTAGTTAGTTAGTTAGTTAGTTAGTTAGTTAGTTAGTTAGTTAGTTAGTTAGTTAGTTAGTTAGTTAGTTAGTCGTTTCTTGGCATCCTTGAGAACTCTGAATAGCTACAGTCCTGTGTAAACAGTACACTCGGTAACGAGCTAACAAGTTAGTTAACTAGTTAGTTAGTTAGGTAACGAGCTAACTAGTCAGTCGTTTCTTGGCATCCTTGAGAGTAAGGCACCCCCTTGTTGCCGTCAAAAGTCACAGGCTCGGTAACGAATAAGGCACCCCAGGACTTGTTGCCGTCAAAAGTCACAGGCTCGGTAACGAGCTAACAAGTTAGTTAACTAGTTAGTTAGTTAGTCGTTTCTTGGCATCCTTGAGAACCTGAATAGCTTCATGTGAACAGTCCTGTGTAAACAGTACACTACTTTGACAGAGAAAATCAATGATCTGCTAACTATCTATTCTGGTTTATTAAATAATAATAAGAAGTATAAAGGAAAAGTAGTCTTCGCCACAAATATTCACAAAGCGCCAAAAGTGATAGAACTCATAAGCATTAGTCGTTACCCGCTGTCAACACACAGAATCCCTTATCCATCTGAAACAAGTCCTATCTGGCCCGAAGAAAAGAGACAAAAATACATTGCGGATGAAGACCCAGGAAAAACAGTCAAAACGAGATGAACGCTGTTAATTAGGAATAGGTCCAACACGGCCTGTGACAAAGCGGTTCTTTGAATACTGATACCCCTGGAAAACACCTTGCCAAAAGCTTGGGAAAATATTCTGCAGCATGGCAAATATGATAATTATCAAAAGAGGAATCTGAGTCGTGATTAGTACTAGTCTTACATACTCGGATCAGAACGCTTACCCAAATGAAAAATAGATTTCGATCGCTGCGGATGCGTTTCATTTTCAGCGCGTGAGCCTTTCGAAGTTTCTCCTGCTGTTGTCGCGATATGGTTTTTCGCCCAATACGCACATCGCCAATATCTTCTACTGATGTAGATGAAGGGACATCGACATGTGCTTCAAAATGTTGATCAACGGCAGCATCAAGCGCAGCTTCGACCATGGACGACTTCTTAATGTCGTGGTCCTTACTGGCTTCCTCGACTGGGTACAAATCCTCGTACGCCGGCGGGGACGAACTGCCTGTCAAACGACCCCAGCTATCTTTCATGATATTCGTGGACCACGACGTGGCCGGTCGGTTAGGAACAAGAGAACTGATGCGCTGAATCATGGGATGGGTTTGATAGTCAGGTAAGGTAGGCAAAGTCGGCAGAGTCGGCATTGGTGGTAATGCCGGTAAGTTAGGAACCGCCCGGTTAACGCTTTGTTGGAACTGGTTAATTTGGCCAGCGAGGTGATCACGCCACGCAACAAGGGCGGCCGGTGGTGAGAATCCCCTACCAACTGCATTCGGTTCACTCTCCACGGCGGCCACGGCTTCCGGAACTTGGAGGATAGCTTCAGTAGCATTAGCAATGAAATACCCGGCTTGAGTCTGAGGAACCACGCTTTGGCGCCTAGAGGCTGATGGGTACATCAACGGATCTGTGATATCATCGTCAGTGGTTCCATCATCCGAGGAAGTTGAGAGTTCCGCGGCGCCTTCACTGGACTCGCCAGACGACGAGGTTTCCCACATATCGTTGAGTGACCCAGAACTGAGGCGGCGCCGCAGGGATGGGGTCGAGCCAACGCTTCTTGACCGGTAGTGTCGAGAAGGAACAAGAACAGCTTGGTGAACCTCCAATGATGAGGCAAGATCCGCAGCCGTAAAATCACGGAGGTTCCGTGCCTGCACATTAGCACCAGCGAGTCGCAGACGGTGAACGATGTGCGTGTGGCCACTGATTGCTGCCAGGTGTAGAGGGGTGTTGCCATTGTTGTCTTGGACATCAGGAGTAGCCCCTCTTGCAAGAAGTCCTGCAACAAATCGAGTTAATCCTAACGAAGAGGCGAAATGCAAAAGCGTTTGACCAGCAGGTGATCGCAAATTATATTTTGGTGCACCAGGAGTATCGTCAAGATCCATAAATTCGAGATAAACAAGCATTTTTGCATCCAACTCAGTCATACTGCAGTTCTGTAAAGAGCCACCGCCACCTCTCTGTTGACCGTTTTGGTAACCATTTTGGATATTCCACAAAGTATTGGGATCGCCTCCCATGATTTGTTGCGCGGTTTGATAGGCATCTGCAGGGTTTCTGAGTTTTTGGCCCAAAATATTTAAAGCGACGCGGTACATCTGTAATTCTCGATCATCGACGTAACGGAAGAAAGTTTGTTGCTTTGGCATGATCTGTGGCGCTTGTTGAACCTGGCCAAATCGTGGATGCTCATGCTTGAAGACAACGGGAACCGTGCCAGGTTGTAAAGCTGGTGGGGTGAGGCAATTCAAACACTTGTCTCCCCAAAATGTAGTGGTTGTAGCCAAAGTATCGCCAAAAACAACTTCCATTCCAGGGTAAAAACCACTGCCCAACAACGTCACTTCGCTGCCTCCCGTAGTTGAACCCTCCGCGGGAACAAGTTTGTGAATCATGGGGGGCATCTGCTGAGGCGGGTTTGGTGGGATATTCCACATCTGAGCTTGGACAGCAGGATTTGAAGGCGCATTGACAGTGTGCTCTTGCGCTGCAGTACGAGAAAAGCTCCCCGGACTTCCAGGACGACTAGGATGCGCGGAATTGGGAGCTGAAATAAGTGACTGCTGAGAAAGACTTTCCAGATTTTGCGGTCTATCTCTGGAACTGAAAAAAGTTGAATCGGTCGTAATTGGTGTTGGAGGGCCGTTCCCAAATTGTGTTACCATAGAAGATGGCAGTACAAAAGGTTGCTCGTTTTGTGAATTTGCGGGCGGCGCAGGTGCTTTCGAATATGACCCGGGAGTGGTTTGCTTTGGTTTTGGATTCGCTGCATTTGAAGGGGCTTCAACTCTAGTCATCGTGAGGCCAGTCGGGATTTTACTAGATCCATTCTGCTTTCTTCGTTTCGCCAAAGGCCCGGGTAAATCTCTTGACGAAGCTTGTCGCGAGAGGCCACGAGCAGCTGCGATGCCGTTTGTTACGGGCGGGCCTTGGGACTGGGCTAAAGGACCAGGCGACATGGGAAACTGCTGCTTGCGCAGAGCCTGCAAATCGGTAGCAGAATGGGACAATTTGAATGGTACTTGATGGATGAATTGCTTTCCCATATCAACAGGCCCATTTGGCGTGAAGGCCTTCCCATTTGCAGCTTGATTCTCTGGCGGGGAAGAACTGGCCGAAGCCTGGCTCGAGGGCGTATGGGTTTTGTGATCGTCAGTGATCATTATGGAGTTTGTCATTTCTTGAGCAATAGCGTTGCCCAAATAGTCCTTGATAGTGAAAATAACCCTGGTTTTGATGTTAGCAAAAGCAAAAATATCACAGCATTTGACTTACTGGAACCCCATTTTCTCCCCTTGATGCCGACAATAACAAGCGATTCGCATCGGTAACTCAACTTGCATCGATCCGAGAGGGGGCGGAGGACTAGATGCCTCAGCGCCGCTAGATGAAGTTATCCTTGGGGGATCAACCCAATCCTTCATTTCAGTGGTATTGAACACGATTACTCGTTTGTCCTCGTCCTTTTGGAACAGTTCATCCTCCTCTGGCTTCCTTTGCTTCTTTCGAGAGGCTCTTTTGCGCTCTCTTTGAATGCAGCCGGTACATATTTTCACTTCACCACCTCTGAGGGGGTTATCACCGTCTTCCTGAGTGTCTTCCGAGGTATCTTCTTTCGAATTTGACTGGACAGGCAATTGATCGCCACGCGCTCTCGCAAACGCCCTCTCCCGGGTTTCCTTATCCTGCATCGCACTCGTGCAGACAACACTGACGCTCAACTCAAAGACATCAGGAGACTGCCGGGTGTCGGGTTTTGCAAAAAACTTCGGCTTCGAGATCGTATAAGTGGGGAGACGTAATCTCTTCACACCAGGAGGCATCGGATATAGAGTTAATTTGATCGGTATCTGGGTTTCAACCCGCGATTTGAGGGCTGTAGGGTGAACTATCAGACGCGGGCGTATATAATTATCGAACCCAAACGCCGGGTGGAACATGGCATTTGCATCAGTCAGAGGAAAGACTACAGCCGGATGATATGCAGCAGTCTCGAAATGGGCCGGATACGGCTTGAAGTTTAAACTAGGTGATAAAGTAGCATGTAACGGCGATGCGCCGTTCATGTTGATGCCGCTAAATGCTCCTTCTAGTTCGGAAGGAGACGAAACGCCATTCCAGAATTTTAAGCCATTCGCTGGTTTCGGAAAGGTAGGATACAGATCGCCGGATTGGAAGACAAACGGGGATACACTCTGCACTGGGAGCTAGAAAATGTCAGTGAAGTCCAGACAAAACATGCGAGAGACAGGGATCACCCACAAATGAATTACGACCACTTTCAATCTTGGCGGGGCCAGGTGACGTATAAGGCGTCCCTTTGCACGATTCAGGAATCTTCTTTTCGTAGGCGACGCCGCCCGCCAAAGGGCTGGGACTGCTGGCGGCACTGTCAAAGTCAAATGCAGAATCCATAGCTTTATTACTCATTTCAATATCTGTTTCCGTAACGTATTCTTCTTTAACCGGTAATGAAACTCCATCTCGTTCAGCAAGGGACTGGGGGTTTGGCCAAACAGTTGTAAGGAATTGATCAGTTCCGACACTTCTAGGGCTGAAGGCTTCCGAAGGGTTCGAGATCAATGAAACGTTCCGTGTATGGCCTGATGGTGAATTTAAGGAGGATCCATTACTCGAGTCTTCGGGAGATTCTGAACGAGTTTCCAGCGGAGACAATCTGGACCTTGTGATGGTTGGAGGTACGTTCGCAGACGCTTTTGGATTCAAATCGGAAAGGCATGACATAGTATCAGACATTTGCGCCGAACTTGACGGACGAAAAAAGATATCATCGAACTCAAGACTGCTATTGGTTGCTGAAGCTTCCAGAACAGAAGGGTCAAAGCAGTGGAGGTCGCCGTCGTCATCAAGGTTTCCCATGTCGCTGTCGACAATAAACGGCTCGACGAGGCCCGGAAATTTCGGCGACGAGGAACTATCTGGAGGCTGCATGGCCTCCTTCTAGAGAGAGGAGATTATGGGTGCTGACTGAAGGCTAAGGGCAAATCTCGGTAGAAAGTTGCCTAGTCGGTATTCACCACAGACATTCAGCGGAATGCTGGGTCAGAGTATTTCGTCCAAGTAGACTAGATCGCAGATCCTCCTATTCGGCTCGACGCAGACGCAAAGAAGGTGGACGGACTCGGACGCGTTTGATCGGTAGTTCGATACTCTGGGGAACGACGGTGGATGTTGCGGCCACGCTGCGGCCTCGGCCGCCGTGGTGAAGGGTCGATTGTCGCAGCGATACTGACAATTAGAGCAAGAGACCTGATAACGGGATCAAATAGCCTGAAACGAAAGACTCGACGATCGCTACAGACCAAACAATACCAAATAATGAGTAAATCGTGATGTCTTACGACATGACTTGAAGGAGCACGCAAGTTCGAATCGAATTCAGTGGACAGCGCTAACCCAAATGGGAACCACACCTGTCACCCTGGCTTGAGCCACAATCCGGAACCGTAAAAGCGGAGAGAGCTTCGTCACGTCAAAATATATCCGTCTCTCGAGCCAGATATACCAGTTCAAGAGCGAGAGACAGATAAGAGTCAAAGACTAGCGAGCTCACAGTGATTTACTGACTATTATCATTATTACGCTGATAACTAATGTGTGATGCACTTCCAACGTTGGCGATCTTCCGATTTAACAGCCAAGATTCTCTCTAAGACGGGATGAGGAGAACGGCGGTGACGTTCAAGCTTCCGTCTATGTTTTCTTTCTACCACAGTTACCGTGCAAGTCTGTAGTTAACTATTATATTCCAGCATTCATTGCCAAAAAGACTGAATCTGTCACCTCATCCACTGATATGCACTTTCCGATTTTTCGAATGGCACTACCGTGCAAGTCTTTAGTTAACTATTATATTCCCTAATCGCTTCAGCATTCATTGCCAAAAAGACTGAATCTGTCACCTCATCCACTGATATGCACTTTCCGATTTTTCGAATGGTCTAGATAATGGTGACTACATTGCAGGTTAGTTACTCGCTTTCTAAGCTGAGGCCCATACTCGAACCTAGATAATGGCGACTACATTGCAGGTAACTCACTATCTAAGCTGAGGCCCATACTCGAATTTCTGGATAAAGAGCCAAATGTCTCCTCAAGTGTGTACAGCACACACATACCTAACCGATGTGTCCTCAATCTTGGGTCAAAGATACATAAGCCCTTCATTCACGGATAGGATGCATGGAAACGATATTTCATTCCACCTCCTTGGCGCGAAAACCGAAGATGTGGTCTCTATCTGGTATGCATGTGCTACAACTGCGAATTGCTAGTGCCCGATGGCGGAGATCCTACGGAGTACGGAGTATATTGAGCATCATTTGCAACGTATGTATGTACAAAGAAGAATTTTTTTTTCCAAATTCCAAGGATTTCTTCGTACTTAGTCCCTTCGTCTTATTTTTGCATTGCTTTTGCGGAATGTGGGCCAACCTTCCTGGTAAAAAGATCAGGGTTTATACTCTCTCCTGTGTACGAAGAAAAAAAGGGTCATCGTTTTCGAGTCTACAATGTGTAACCCTGTGTACGAAGAAAAAAAAAGGTCACCGTTTTCGAGTCTACAATGTGTAAGCCAGATACGTATGGAGTATATACTGTGTTAAAGCTTCTGCCCTCAGGCTACGACAGTGACCTCAAAGATACGGCAGCAAAAGTAAAGTTATTCCATTTCGAACGTACGGGGCGCGACTCTGGGATACTTTTTCAGCATCAACCAGGTCCCCAGTTTGCCATTGCATAGAGAACAAGATCAGTCATGAGCTTTCCACCCGCAGATACGTCGTGGTAGTCCTCTGTATCACTGCTAAGGCAACCTCCAACCCGCTCACTGCAATCCTTCTCTCCGCCACTACATACACCCACAATGGTTGGTTCTCCGTCAATATAACCCCACATGGGTCCTCCGGACCAACCTGCGGACGCAAAGGTCCTGGATTCGAGTTCCACTCCAAGGTCCCCGTGGTACTCGATTTCAAAAAGATTTATACTAGGAATAAACATCTGGGCTTGGCCTTGGAATGAGTCTAGTGGGTAACCGCTGCTGGACCATGATCGACTCATATAAACTGCTTCATTATTGTACCATCTCGTCCCCATCCAGCCCAGCCTTTCTCCGAGCGGCTGGCAAAGATGGCATATAACGTAGTCGATTCCGGTTACGTTGAATGTATTCTTTATCCCACGACATCGGGAAACGTAAGAGCCACCATAGGGTTCCGTCGCGTTTCCGAAGCCTGGGCTAAATCGCATCCATCCGCCGTCGTTGTATCCCCATGGAAAGCAATGACTGGCTGTGAGCATAAGGTCTCTTCCAACCAGCGTCCCGGTGCACCATCCACCTTTGTCGCCTTTGAAACGATTGAAAGATACGCGACCGATTGTATTCCAGGGATACGTCGTCAAGCTTAAAATCTGATCACGAGGAGAGCCACTGTTGTACTTCGGGCGGCGGAAAGTAGAGTTGCCTGGTGGTGGTCCTGTCTGCGGGGATAAAATGGGAAGATTCGAAGGCATCGGGTTTGGATCATAGGCAGGTGTCCCCCCGGTTCTGTCGCCATCGCCATCGCCAGCGCCAAACGTCCAAAATGGACTTCGATATCCTGCTGGGTCGTCAATATACAACTGTTCGGCTTCCAGAACAGGTGTAGTATTGAGGCAGAAAGACCTAGAAAATCTGGACTTTGTTAAAGGCGCCGCACCAGTGAAAAGGATATAGGGTATGATAGAAAGAGAGAGAAGCGGTAAGAGATGCATTGTAAACGATAGAAATGTAGAATACACCCCCTCGACTGGGCATTATGGACTGCAGAGCACTGTGATAGAAGCTTTGAGCCCACAAAAGCTCGGTGTGTCCCTAATGACCGGCAAGATGTGATGCCCACCCGAGAGAGGCTGACATGACCACCGGGAGTCGCCATCGAACATCCTTCTTTTCGTTTGGATGGGGTTGTTCTTTCCTGCGGAGCTTCCCAGATACTTTCCTAGCTTTCAGCTGTTGATGCCGTGCACATAAAGAGCTTCTCTGCTGGGCAGACAATCATTGCGCAGGCAGGACGTGCGCATATAGTGCTGGGTGAAGCCTCTGGAGGGACTCGAACATCTTGTATGTACACACGGTCTCAGGAAGTTCGAAGGCCATACCCATAGTTAACTTGGCCCAACAATAGCAAACAGACTGTACGGAGTAGTTAGTTATCATATGCGCATTTTGCCCGGTCTGCGAAGACCACTTTTCCAGAGCATTTCTCAGCCACGTCAGTTCTAGACATGACAAGTGCTGTAGAACTACTGTACGGAGTATCATATGCGCATTTTGCCCGGTCTGCGAAGACCACTTTTCCAGAGCATTTCTCAGCCACGTCAGTTCTAGACATGACAAGTGCTGTAGATTGTGAAATAGCACTTGTTTCAAAAGACTGGATAAGAAGAGAAAGCCCTGCGAATTCGGACAAGATGTGTTTGTGTCGGTTACAGTGGTGACGACATGGAATTATGTTTTTGCTGCCCCGCCATCGAGACATTATCAAGCGTCAATTGCTGTATAACTAACTACCTTGTCAAGTCATTGTTTTGCTATGAGCTTTATCCTTTGAGCGGTTCTACATCTTATTTGTTTTCTTGAAGCTTCTTCATAATGTTCAAGAAAAAGCCAGCAGTAAGTCCCAGACAGCTATCAGTTATGTCTGACTGATTGTCTCAACTTTCTGTTAATTGAGTACTGGTGATGACAATAGATCAAAACACTCGCTCCTCTCCGTTCATCGGATAGACGCAAGATCGCCGACCAAATTATTCATATTTACAAAATACAGATCCCCGATGCTTCTCCCGCCATCGCTGAAGATAATGGAAATCCAGAGGGCCAAGAAAGTGTCCCGACTATTGCTTCAATCCGCAATGCTCTCCTTCCAGAGAACACTCAATCAGGGCGCTTCACGACAACCACAGGCCCGGACCTTCAACCAGTTCAGGGTACAATCTACGCTGGCACATATCCCGAGGGTGACGAAAGAATTCTGTGGTTCAGATTAGAGCAAGGGCCTGGCACGGATGGCCGCATCTATCCCAGCGTTTATACACTATGGCGCAATCCTGGCCTTGTCCCCTTGCTACACACTCAATCTCTAGTTATGGATAAACTGTATGGCGGAGCAGACCTTATGATTCCAGGTTTAACAAACGGACCACCTTTTCCTGAGGGGGCAACCAAGAATGCAGTGGTTGCGGTGGCTGATGTCGCGAACCCAAGCGTACCAACTTTTGTCGGCGTATGTGAGATTGATATCTCTGGGCTGAACCAGGTGCAAGGAGTCAAAGGACATGCCGTCAAGGGAGTACAGTGGCAGGGAGATGAACTATGGAATTGGAGCTCAACAGGACGTCCTGGTCAACCCCCTCCCAAAAATCTCAGCTCCTGCTTTGATGCCCCTGAGGACTTGAATAAGGTCGTCGATGAGCTTAAACTGGAAGGTGACGACGGTGAGACAATTGTTCAAGGAGAAGAGGATGGAGGTGTGTCACTAGACGCTGAAAACATCGGCATATCCCACGAGCCTCAGAAGGAACCGACAGCAAAAGGTTGAGCCCACTTCTCCTCGTAATGACTAGTTACGCATGGCAAACTCGATGCTAATCATACACAGAGGTCGATGAGGTGTTTCTTAGGGCTTTCTTATATGCTATCCACCACCAGAAGGAAAAGAACCCATCACAGCAGAATCACGGCTTATCTTTCCCTATTCAACCATCCTTTTTGATCTCGAACCTCATAACCCCCTTCCTACCCATATACACACCAGAGCAATCTCAATTCTATCAAATAAAAAAAACTTCGTGGAAAAACGTCAAGAAGTTCGTCAAGTATCTTGACAAGGAGAACTTAGTCAAATCAAAGGATCGAAGCGGTGGGGAAACGGTAATCATGGATGTCGAATTTCAGGACAGAAGGGTGGCCACGTTTCAACCATACAAACTCCCACGGAAGTCTGCGCCCGAGAGCAAACCAACATCCAAGGCATCCGCAGACGCGCCGGCTGGACAGCAGTTCGATGTCAGGACCTTCTATCGGCCAAGCGGCAAGCTTACACCAGACTTATTTCCGCCTCTTGCGAACACTGACATTAACAACTACTATTCTGCGTCAGACGTATCAAAGCGCCTCGGTGATTACATCTCGTTGCAAGATCCACCCATAATTTCTCCCTCGAATCCACGAGTCATCAAACTTAACCCCTTTATTAGCAACAAAATTGTTTCATCGAGCTCTCCAAATGATTTGGCCATATTAGCACGCGGGACAATCTTGCGGGATGTGTTACTCAAGAGATTGCTCGAAGATCCTTCTCTTTGCGCACCGTACCATGCGATCCTGAAGCCCAACCAAAATCTAAAACACGTGAAGCCGAAAGCTGGAGCACTTCCCAAAGTCTCTGTGCTGGTTGAGCGCCGGACTGGCGCCAAAGTTGTGACCAGGATTACGGGACTAGAGACATTCGGTGTCTCTCCTCAGATGTTGGGTGATGAACTACAGAAGAAGTGTGCGAGTAGCACGAGCGTTAATCAAGCAGTTGGAGCAGGCAAAGGATATATGGAAGTGCTTGTTCAGGGTGACCATCGTCGAACAGTGGATAAAGTCTTGGGTGAAAAAGGAGTGAAATCGCAATGGATTGAGGTGGTCGATAAAACACAAAAGAAAGGGGGCCGATAATGTCCGACAAAGACCACCAGAACTCCAATGCTTTATTGTAATCCGCTCCAAAAATGATACCTGAGGAAAGTTCCTCTAGGAAAATTGAATATGTGATGATAACAATTCTCCTGAACTTGGCTGTGGCGCGGGCCCTGATCTGATGTAAAGGGGGAACGAGTACGACAAGCATTTCAAGAAAACGATTAGCTTTATGACTAAACGGGAGGCGGTCTTTCTGCAGAGGAACTCTGGGCCCATGCACTTGATAAATATAGAAATTTGGATACACAGGTTTGGTCCTCGGAAGCTTCATGTTTTGTCACAGGTGAAAGTTAGTAGGAGATGGGTTCCGATGCGGGCAAACACGTAGCATCTCGGTTCTTATTACATTTTCGCAAGCGGCACATGGGTCAGTAAAGTATGACAGTCAACTTGCTGCGTGCAAAATGATAAAACAAAATAAACTCTCAACCGTTCCCGGGGTACAATGTCTCGCGAGCGTTTCTGGCTGGGCAAGGAAACAAATCATGGGCGTTCCTGTTGTCAGCCTTAACAGGATTTTTTGTCTCACGGGCAAGCTGTATGGACGTAAAGGCAGCCGAAAACGGGGATATATGCTAGACGCCTAAGAGAACCGTCCCTGCATCAATCAAATCATCATTTCACAAGGCCTTGAAGATGGTTTGACGGTGCTACCGCGGTGACACCAAAACGGGCTGGGGAAGGCGATATGAGAAAACAAACGTGGATCTTATAAGACTTTAACAGAGCGGGATTAAAATTATACCGAAAACGGGGATATATGCTAGACGCCTAAGAGAACCGTCCCTGCATCAATCAAATCATCATTTCACAAGGCCTTGAAGATGGTTTGACGGTGCTACCGCGGTGACACCAAAACGGGCTGGGGAAGGCGATATGAGAAAACAAACGTGGATCTTATAAGTAACAGAGCGGGATTAAAATTATATAGTACTCCGTACTGTAGTTACCGAGGGACAGTATTCCTAATGCTTGTACTATTTATGTTAACTCAGCCTGGCAGAGCAGAGCTTTTCATAATTCAACAATGGCCCCAGAAATATATTAAGCGCCAATCTTGGTTTAACCAGCGTTCTTTGGCCCCTTGAGCCGGGTTGGATTCCAAATCCCTGGGGATTGGGAGGTATGAGCCGCTTATGGGGAGCCCAGGGAGACGGCGCGACAAGGTCGGCTGGCTCTGCTGGATTATAGATTATAAATGACTTTGGGGATACAGTTGAATCGGAATGTTTCTGGAAGTTCTGCTGTTTTGTCTTTTGTACTGCTACACATAATACTACCTGATGCCTAGGTAATTCGTACTTGGGGGAATTCTTGAACGGAAAGGGAGCAGGATTTGCTGCACAACAAGAGGCTTGTGTATGTGCCATGACCCAAACAGACGAGATGGATACCGGGGTAGGTCTCGGGATCCTGCTGCTTTCGGAATTGCTAGGCAGGCCGGATTGCAACGGATTTCTAAAAGCAGGGACGTCCGTGTGGACTTTGTCAACGGCGGCAACACGTATCTTTGCTCAACAATTGCTGTCATTCTATACGGGGCAGGACAGAAGGACAACGATGCAAGCGATAGAATACGGGCGCTTGACATCGACTTATCCGAACTTTATTCATGGTCATGGTTTGTTTTCATCAATCATAAACAAAGATTGGAAAGACCTCATGAATGTTGTTTATATCGATGATGACGTGACGATAATGAGATTTCCCCGGAGGAGATTTGCCTCGTTTGCGGCCCGTCATTGTGGGACATGATCCACCGCGACCAGAAATTCGATATCTGGCGTTGGAGATCTGGGGTGAGCTTGGAGAAGAGATACACATTGAGCATTGAAGCCATTGAGAACTGGCCTAGCTGCATTTTTAATATTGATTATCACAGCAACGAGTATGCGGGATCGTGAAGTAATAGTCCGCATCAGTATAAAAATCTAGGATGTGCACCCCATGCACTCCAATAGCTTGCGAAAGGCACTTCTCTTGGACCCTTGAAGTCCCAGTGTCGACTCTCGTGTTCTACCGGAAAATTGAACAGTTTAACCTACCAGTAGCGGGCCAAGATTGTTGCCCATGTGTCTAGCTGTGCATATGCAGAATTTCTCCCCAGTGACTTCAAGTTCTATTCGAAAAGAAGAAGCAGAAACAAAAAGAAATGGAGAATCAGCTTCGTAGAAACATTTGTCCGGCCGGAATGGGTTCAAATGCTTAACAAGGCTGATATATACCTCCAACAGGAAACGGTTGAATAAATTGCTGAGGGCGCTGAATGTCTGCTGACGGGTGGCGTGCGAGCGCGGTGTCCCCGTCAGACATGCTGGTTGTTCAACATTAAGGAAACAATCATCCTTTTCAGGCGAAAGGCAAACATCAGTCGAGAGCGGCTGTATGCACTGAGTAGTTACTCTGTAATCAGGCCTGATACCCTTCTAGGTCTGAGTGTGTTACATTTTGAGGATGGAGGCTGTTCCCTGCATCTCAAGTCACACGTATGCAGGGAGCAGGTTGTCAACAGGCTCCGTGTACAGAACATACACAGAGAAGGCAGTTCTTTTGATAATCGAGGAGAATTTTTTCCTGGGAGAGTTGCAACTTCATCCAGCGCTTAAGCCGACGTTCTCATGGAATCATGGTTCCTTACCTTTTGTTGCGATGGTTGACAAATGAGAAGGAGAGCTTTGTGCTGCGATTGGAAAAATTAGACGACAGCGAGAAAAGTTGGCATCAGGTGAATCATGGTTCCTTTCCTTTTGTTGTGGATGGTTGACAAATGATGAGGAGAGCTTTGTGCTGCGATTG
>LJPH01000023.1:0-20507 GCA_001430925.1 Byssoonygena ceratinophila
TTGTAGATAGAATGATCAATTTAGTATGGAAAATATAAGAAATTCATTGAAAATAGATTTGAGATTTTGGGGAAATAGTCACGAGCAAGGGTCTCAAATCTGCAACATGAAATAGCTCCCAAGATCTAACACTCACTATGGGTCAGGAATAGAGGTTGTGACATAGAACCACTGGCATTTGATAAGAATATGATAGAAGCTAATTTGTGGTTGATTTCTTGATGTCTTTGGTCCTTCCTAGGGGGTCAAAGGCTTGAGTGAAGCAAGCCCAGAGTAATTTGTTGAATTTTTATTCTAGTCACAGTGGAGCAAGCGAGCGTTCCTGTGTTAATGGCACAAGAGGTAGATTATAACCTGAAGTACCTGGATAGTATCTTCAATTCATGTTTGTATCATTACGTGCGGATGACGGGAAAGAGTACAGGTGGCTGTCTCAGTGCTTCAACTATTATGCTTGAATAAGTGTGAAAATACCATGCTCCTCACATCTTCAACAGCCAGTCGAGAGAAAACAAAAAGGAGGGAAGTGATCATCGCTCAAAAGGAACATGTCAATGCTAGTATCAGGATTGGAAAGCCATGCACAGATATGGTGTGCTGTTTACTCCTCTCCCTCCAAGATCTCCTCTAATTTATGGTTGATTTCTTGATGTCTTTGATCCTTCCTAGGGGGTGAAAGGCTTGAGTGAAGCAAGCCCAGAGTAATTTGTTGAATTTTTATTCTAGTCACAGTGGAGCAAGCGAGCGTTCCTGTGTTAATGGCACAAGAGGTAGATTATAACCTGAAGTACCTGGATAGTATCTTCAATTCATGTTTGTATCATTACGTGCGGATGACGGGAAAGAGTACAGGTGGCTGTCTCAGTGCTTCAACTATTATGCTTGAATAAGTGTGAAAATACCATGCTCCTCACATCTTCAACAGCCAGTCGAGAGAAAACAAAAAGGAGGGAAGTGATCATCGCTCAAAAGGAACATGTCAATGCTAGTATCAGGATTGGAAAGCCATGCGGGTATATGGTGTGCTGTTTACTCCTCTCCCTCCAAGATCTCCTCCTCAACACTGTTGCAAGTTAGCTTCAAGCCAGACGAATGATAAGCAAAATTGGGGAACTTACTATTCCTCTTCACCCTCGGAGATGCTAGCATCCTGGTATTGCTGGTACTCGCTGACCAAATCGTTCATGTTGCTTTCTGCCTCAGTAAACTCCATCTCGTCCATACCTTCGCCAGTGTACCAATGCAAGAAAGCCTTGCGACGGAACATAGCACTGAACTGGTCGCCGACGCGCTTGAAAAGTTCCTGAATGGAGGTAGAGTTTCCAATGAAGGTCGAAGACATTGTAAGGCCACGTGGAGGAATAGAGCAAAGGGCAGTCTGGATGTTGTTGGGAATCCACTCAACGAAGTAGGACTGGTTCTTGTTCTGTACATTGCGCATCTGGTCCTCGACTTCTTTCATGGAGACCTTACCACGGCTATCACGGTAGGTTAGGGAAGTTTAAGGGTGAATAACAAGAGGGAGGATACTCACAAAATGGCAGAGCAAGTGAGATATCGACCGTTACGGAAGTCGGATGCAGCCATCATGTTCTTGGGATCGTACATCTGCTGGGTCAATTCTGGGACGGTGATTGCACGGAAAGAGTAGGCGCCACGACTGGTAAGAGGAGCGAAGCCAACCATGAAAAAGTGGAGACGTGGGAACGGAACCATGTTGACTGCCAGCTTACGGAGATCGGAGTTGAGCTGACCAGGGAAACGAAGACAGGTAGTAACACCAGACATGACGGCAGAGACCAAGTGGTTAAGGTCACCATAAGATGGGTTAGAAAGCTTCAGGGTTCGCATGCAGATGTCGTATAGAGCCTAGAATACGTCAGACTCTGAAACTGTGGCATCATGCGATAATATGTCTCACCTCATTGTCGATACAGAAGGTCTCATCTGAATGCTCAACTAACTGATGAACGGAGAGAGTGGCGTTATATGGTTCCACGACGGTGTCGGAGACCTTTGGAGACGGGACAACGGAGAAAGTGGCCATCATACGGTCTGGGAACTCCTCGCGAATTTTCGAGATCAACAAGGTACCCATACCAGCACCGGTACCACCACCAAGAGAGTGAGTGATCTGGAAACCTTGGAGGCAGTCGCAGCCTTCTGCCTCACGGCGAACAACATCGATGACCTGGTCAACCAATTCGGCACCCTCAGTGTAATGACCCTTGGCCCAGTTGTTTCCAGCACCAGACTTTCCAAAAACGAAGTTGTCAGGACGAAAAAGCTGGCCAAAAGGACCGGCGCGAACAGCTTCCATGGTACCAGGTTCAAGGTCGACGAGAACAGCACGGGGGACATATTTATTGCCGGTAGCCTGTAAAGGTATTTAGCTGGAATTGCGCGACGGAGTCGGAGTTAAGCTGCAGTACCTCGTTGAAATAAACGTTCATACGCTCGAGCTGGAGCTCAGAAGATCCGGCATACCTGTGTCTGTGTTAGATACTGCTCATTCCATGCTGTATCGTTGCTGCAACTCACATGCCAGAGCTATCGAGACCATGTTCACCGGAGATGATTTGCCTAGAAAGCACATTAATGTAAGCCCACAATGCAAAAGTGAATATTCTGTAGAGATTCTGGGTCATTGAATTTACCAGAAGGCGGCACCAATTTGGTTGCCCTGTGTTTCAAGATTCGGGTCAGTATCATTAATCCACAGCACTGAGTCAGGATCCCACAGAAGCCGTTCCCAAAACTTACACACTGGCCGGTTTGGAGGTGGACCTAATATGAGGCAATGTAAGTTAGCAATGGCGTGGACTTCAAAAAATTTCAGGGATCTTGAAAATCGGGTGCAGGGCACTGGTGGGGTGTGCACGGTGGAAGGTGGCCGTTCTCGATGAAAACAGACGCGATGCCACGTGAGAAAGAACTTACAATTTCACGCATTTTGTATCGGAGTTGGGTCTGAGAGGGTTGTGGTGAAGAGGTTGTGTAAAATGCAGTGGCCGAAGCGAGAGTGAAGACGGAGACGAGAGAGAGGACGTTGTTGGGGAGAAAAGAGAGATCAGCGGTGAGGTTGAGAAAGGGGAGAAATCAGCCTAAACGGTCGAGCTAAACCGGTCTGAGTTACGATTGTTTACATTGTTTGTGTGGCAGGCACCGCCAATACCGCGCGGGCGGTGGGTGCTGATTATGTAATGTTGTCAACAAACCCCGACTTGGTCTAGCGCCAGCCGTCTCCGACGCAAGCTCCATGGTTGGGTCCAGGTACGAACCATTCCAATAATCCTTCAAGGGATTCAAAAAAGCATGCCAGATAACGAAGTTTGACAAATGATAATGCTTCAAGGGATTCAAAGCATGCCAGATAACGAAGTTTGACAAATTTATTCGTATCCCTGAAAGATTTTGAACTGAAGCGGCTAACTGTGCCAACTTGGTGGTCTCGGACATCCATTTTGAAGAGCACATCAGAAAGCACGAATCCGCAGAGGATCAAGCAACTTCGAAGAAACAAATTGATAATTCAGATAAAAAATACACAAATGCTCCTCCGTTTAACTCAAGCACTAGTTGCTTCTTTCTCCGATTTCCCATCTTCAATCCAGGAGCCGAATTTTTCCAGTCGTTTAGACTCCTCGTCACTCCCAACTTCCCAACCTGCGCCGTCATCTTCGTAGTCGTGGCTTTTAGCACTTGACTTTTTGAATTTTTCACGCCCGTCCGCGATGTATGCTTCGACCCGAGTGCCATCGAAGTATCTTCCATTCATCATCTAAACATACAGATTAGAGCTGAGACAGTGGCATATTGGCCTCGTGTGGTAAGGGTATACGTACCTGCACACAGGCTTGGGCAGCTTCGGGGTCCTTAAATCTGACAGTCACGACTCCAGATGCTTCTTTATCATATAACACAACATTGGTAACCTCTCCAATCTTGGAGCATTCATCTCGAATGTCCTCTTTGATATCGAGAATAGCGGCCGGATCCTCCTTTTGTTATAGTTATAGAATGAGCGGAGGCACTCCTCACCGACATCAAGATATAAAAGGGACGGCATATCTCACCTCGAGTTCTTTTAATGTAAACATGTATTTAAGGACCACGATCTTCTCCCATCGTCCTGTGGGCTGAAGAGTGGCTGCATCTTCTTCGTCCCAATCCGTGAGTTTACTGAGAAGAAGCAGGTTAGAATCTGTATTGTAGATATAAAGTGGGGCCTTTGACACTTGAGGAAGCTCAGCAACGTACTTTGTCAGCTTCTGCGTCTTCCTAATGATCTTTGCCTTATCTCTCGCGTTTGGTTTATCTGGTGCTTCTTGTTGTGCCTTAAATGAGAAATCCGCTTGTTGAACCCTCATTTTCCCCTGGGGTCCAAGTTCACCGAGACGGAAATCCGTATCATCAAGCATTTGAATTGCAAGGTTCACCGATTCAGGCCGGAAATATACAATAAGCGCATCTCCCTTAAATTTGCCATTTTCATCCATGTACATCTTAATTCGCGGCCGATGGCTGTCGATCTCCTCGGCGATAACTCCGCATTTGCAGAATATATCGTTTATCTCCTCAATGGTGGCATCTAAAGGAATCGAGGTAACGTATACCGCAGTGTTCGTGCGGGGTTTTTTGGCTTTATGGTTACTAACATTCCCAGATTCCTGCTAAAGAGTCGAAATGGTTAGCTATGGGGAGTCTCAGTCTGGTTGGATGGAAGTCAACGAACTTACATCATCATTTTGCTTCCGCTTCTTCCTTTGTTGCTTTAGGGCAGGTTCATTCTCGTCAACACCTTCAACCTTGTACGCTTCTCTCTGTTGCTCGACCAGGGAGTCATCTAACTGTGCATCCGTCCAGCGGCCGTAGAATGGGTGGCCAAGCAGTTAGAATCATAAACCGTCCAACTCGTGGTCATTATGAAAGCAATTTAACCTGCGCGGGGAGGGAAAAAGGGAGAGCGCACATGTCCTATGTAGCAAAGACACGGGAATGTGCACCTAAGTCCTGTGTACGTTTCCCAACGGAAGGGTGCTTCATGGCAACACGGGAGAACTTAAGGGCATGCGGATATAGAAGTGGAGTAGTTACCGATGGGATCCATCTTTTCAGGACCGGATCGTAGGAGTACTCTTCACCGTCTTCCGTCTCCAAGATAAATTTATTATCGATTTTTGAAAAGGAGATACGAGGATCACTGTCGAATTCCGAAGGCTCAAGCGGGAAGCCTGAGCGGAGTGCACTATCCGGTGGCTCCTCCATCATTCAGTATTCGGGGGAATTTGTTGTCTTAAGGAGGGCGCAGTAATTCAAAGAGTGCAATCCGTTCACACAAGGTTCCCAAAAAAACGAATTCGAATATGGATAGAGTCTTTAAGAGAACAAATTGAAGCGTGAATCGGAGCTGCAATGGATCACATTCATTTCGGAGCTCCCAATGTCTGGGATCAGAGAACGCTGCTTTTACAGTGACTTAGTCATCACTCTCTGGGATGTCGGGATTTACGAGCTCCCTCCAAGATGTCCATAATGCTACGGAGTACTTACGGAGTACTGAGCCAGATAGTTAAAGATCAAGAAGAAGCAAAAAACAACTCCGTATCTGACCATCTTGGTTCCAACTTGCTCTTCATGTCAACCCAGGGCAACATGTTTGGCGCATCCAAGGTACTGTAATATGTAGTTCAAGAATCTCTTTATAACTATCAAATTCGTTATATTGAAACTGACAAACTGACTAAGGATTCGGATGGCTAAGTTCTAGATACTATACGTGCGCATCTCGTCCCTCCAAGATGTCCATAATGGTTCCCGCATAACTACGGAGTACTTACGGAGTACTGAGCCAGATAGTTAAAGATCAAGAAGAAGCAAAAAACAACTCCGTATCTGACCATCTTGGTTCCAACTTGCTCTTCATGTCAACCCAGGGCAACATGTTTGGCGCATCCAAGGTACTGTAATATGTAGTTCAAGAATCTCTTTATAACTATCAAATTCGTTATATTGAAACTGACAAACTGACTAAGGATTCGGATGGCTAAGTTCTAGATACTATACGTGCGCATCTCCTTTCGTGCCATGTTTCTGTTGACTAACGGAGTCAGCATCGGATTTACGCTCAGAGTAATCTGTCTCAAATCCGCTACTGACGTCTCGAGTGACCTCCACGTAATCGTACTATAAAAACATGTCAGCATGATGGAGAAATATATCATAGTTGCTGGTGGAACATACAGCAAACTCGCCGATCTCTGCATCATCAACACCCAATATCTCATCCTTTTCACTAGTTCGAAGGTGCAAGCCGGGAATCAGATTGATCAGAAACAGAATGATGCAGCTTCCAAAGAAGGAATAGGCCGCTCCGCTTGCGGAGTCCGCGAGCTGGTACGCAAGTTGAATATAGTGTTTATTGAGCCAGCCGCCAGCGATGTGAGTTGTACCATCAAGCCTTGCAATATAGTCACTGCAGCCATGTTAGCAGGTAAAAGGAGATTGTCTCGCTTTGAGGTGTGTTTCACTTACGCTGCAAATAAGCCCGTGAGTAAATTGCCAACAATCCCTCCCACCCCATGGACAGCGAAAATATCCAAGGAGTCGTCAATTCGCAAAAGAAACTTCAGTTTCGTGGCATAATTGCATGCAGCCGCCCCAAATACTCCAAAGATCACGGCTGCCCAAGGAGGGACATACCCAGATCCGGGAGTGATTGCGACCAGGCCCGATATCACCCCGGAGGAGAACCCTACTGCAGAGAATTTACCATCGAGACGATAGTCGAGTAGACACCAAGTCACGCCACCGACGGCAGCAGCCAAATTGGTCACTACACCCGCCATCACTGCACGGAGGTTTGCGCTTAACGCCGAACCGCAGTTGAACCCAAACCAGCCGAACCAAAGGAAGACCGTTCCGATTACAACATGAGTCACGTTGTGAGGACGATAATTGATTTGACCAGTGTCATGTCCCCGCCTCTTCCCTAACATTAGAGAGTATGCTAGCGCAGCGGTCCCGGAAGCGATATGGACTGGAGTCCCACCGGCAAAATCGAGTGCACCCATTTTATATACCCAACCGGACGCATTCCACGTCCAGCATGCAAGAGGATCATATATAACTGTGGTCCAGACAAACATGAAGACAACGCACGGTGCCATGCGGCCCCGCTCGGCGACAGCTCCGACCGCCAACGCAACTCTAGAAAGCACTGTATTAGAAGTCATTTATTTTCACAAAACCGAGCTTCAACTTACGTGATTGAAGCAAACATTCCTTGGTATAAAGCAAACAATAGATCTGGGACTTTTGCACTTCCAACCGAAGGCTGCGCAAGGACGCCTCTAAAGCCGAAGTTTTTGAGGTTGCCGATAAACGCTCCGGCTGAATGGGAGAAAGCAAGAGAATACCCCCAGAAAAACCACTGGAATGAGACGACTCCAAGCGACATAACCGAAAGCCATATCAACGAAAGAGCGGACTTCCTGCGAGCAAGCCCAGAGTAGAAAAACCTGCGCTATATTAGAAAATTCCACCAGGGAGGGAGCCAAAGGAGCAAAGGATTTCGCACCCAACACCCGGAATCATGAGCAACACCAGCGCTGTACATGTGATAATCCATGCGATATCTCCGGCCTAGAGGTAGCATTTGATGGGTTAAATTTGTATATATGGCTTTATTAATGTCAGATTAACCTACGTTATAAAAGACATTGAGATCAACTTCCATCGAGTCTCCTCCCGTGTCAGTAGTGCCATTATAGGGCACTAGCACCGTATAGTTCAAAGCATTCAGGTCTGAAGACGCTGACATGGCGATAGATTTCGCCGGCTCTCCGGTGCCCAGGTTCCCTCAGATATATGTAATGACTTTCGTTTAATGATCCAGCGTTGCGCTCTCTTGGAAAAACCCGATTTCATGAATGAAAGGTTTTCGCTGTGTATCGATCAAGGAGAACCGGGGATGAGGTCTCGGAAGCCACATATATACTTCTGATGGTGAGCCATATTGCGAGAAGTCGATTCCGAAGCTGTTTTGCGACTACGATAACTGGGTTGGATGTTGGCAAGCCTCCTCCTTGTTTCTATCGTCCAGATATGATTTTCGGTTCCAGCAGAGCCATCCGCAGAGAGATAAGATGCATCCGCGATAATAAAGTAGGACCTGAAATCCTAAGTATATCCCTTGAGTATGTAATGGCTAGCCCTATCGCAGGCATCTTATCGCCTAGGCATGGCTCGACAGAGTGCGCATCTTCACCTGGATGGTCGAACGGTCTTATCAGTCTCTAGACCAAGCTTCGCTGTCATTGTTGCTTGGTGATAACACCCTTCTCTTAGGCGCCCAAGCACTGTCTCGTCTTATCTCCCGCATGTTTGTTTTCTCTTGAAGGAATTCCCGGTTGGCTTGGCATTGACGCCCTAATCCTTGATAGACAAGGCCCAGCCAATCATGTTGGAGATAAGCGGAACCCAAAAGATAGCAAATTCTGGTTTAAACCCAATTTGAGATTGCGCAGTGAAAGCTTCAATCAGTTATCGGGGAGTTGGGATGGACTTGAAATTATGGGAGAATATGAAGAATTGGAGTTCGAATGAGTAGGTGAAGGATTGCCTAGGAATCTGGATGTCGCTGGACACATAGCACCTCAATCCTTAGTCATTGGACATTGGAAATTGCCGTCAAGTCGTAGCAACAAGCCTCATTGCCTAGGACACATAGCACCTCAATCCTTAGTCATTGGACATTGGAAGCTGAATGGGCAGATAGAAAAGAGGAGAAGGAAGCAGAGTAGCAAGAAGGCTGTCGGATACCATATCGTCCTCAATTTGAAGAATTTGGTAATATTTTTTGTCCTTTGATGGAGGAAGATGGCTTGAAAGCGGGCCAAACAAAACCACAGCATTATGCCTGGAGAGATATGGTTAATGCCCCGGAGCCCATGTCTGTGTAATGTCAAGTATCTTGCTAGGGCAAATTAGAAGTTGATAAGTTTTTTTCCAAGCTGTGGACAGCAAAGGTATATATCAAAACCCAGTCAAGTGATTGTAGTCATTCCCGGTCATTCTGCAGGGAGCAGGACATCCACTGTTGGGGCTTGAAGAGTATCCTAACAGCCAATAAGTAGGGGAGCGAGATCCAGCAACGGGCCTGGTTGTCGTCATCAAACAAGAGGTATCGGTGGCTTGGTAGGGATACGTTGATTAAATGAAAAAAAAAGTAAAATTTCGGCACTCTGAATTTTGGAGCATCCGCAGAAGCTTACGGAGGACGCACGGAACCCCAACCACGCCGTGCAACCAGCACGCAAAGAATATTGATATCAAACACATCTCTCCAAGAGCACCGCAGCTTGAACACTGAAACAGACAGAATGGGTGGCGGCAAGAAGCTTACAGAGCTCGAAACAGGGCTAGTCCCAATTGAGCTGGGCCATTGAAATTGGAAAAACGCAAAATCTCCACATGATCGTGGCACCTTGCAAACTAAACGGACCCCTTGAACATACCACAGGACTGTGGTTAGAGTCCAGACTCAACTTCCTATAATGCGGCGATGATCCTGTTGCAAATTGACAGATTATGGAACGTCGGAGACATTCCTTACACGGCTCGGACTCTTCGGCAATAACTGATTATTATTCTGCTCAACCTCCTTTCGTTCTGCCCGAGCACGAAGATTTCGAGGACGACGACGTCCAGGACGCGGATGACCAGCACGACACGCTGTCGGCCACCACTCCAGGAGACACTGTCAATCCGGCAAGCCCAGGCTACCGTAACTCCCCAATACTAGCGCCGCCTGCGATTTATCCGCAATGGACAACAGACATTCCTAGGCATTCTCGCAGTGGTAGTGGGGGAGGCTCTACTGCTAGTTTCGAGAGGCAAGCTCTCTCCGACATGCCTGACCGAGAGTTGAGACCGCAGCGGCCGACCGGTCCAGCCAGAACTCCATCCAATACCTATGCGCCGCCGCGAAGACCGCCTCAGTTCTCCGTTCATTCGAGTAGCCAGCTTCCGTACTCGGCCAAAAGACCTTCGCGCCGCGACCCCAACGCCCAATACCGAGCGCAAGAAAAGGCGTACGTCCAAAGAGTGAGACAAGGGCCGCCGAACGAATGGTTTAATTTTGGTTCGCAAATACCAGGTATTCCTGATATCGACTTGGAGCTTGAAGACGAGTCAGCGTCGTCTGAGGCTCAGTTCGACAATGACGCTTACGACGCCGAAGTCCCCTTGGTTTTGGAGGATGGAAATATGCAACCAACATTGGAGGAGTTACAGAATCCAAAAATTCGGGAAAAATTGGAATGGCACTCAATGCTGGCATCGGTCCTGAAGGGAGATGTGGTCAAGCAAGAGAAGCGGCGACTGATTGGGACTGGTGAGCCAAAAAGCTTAACCGATATAAACGATGAGATTTGGATTGGGATTCGAGCAAGGTCCTGTGGACGATCAGAAGCGCTGCAGAAAAAGATCATCGAGTACGAAAGGTCTCAGCTAGGCCCCATTTTGGAAGAAATTATATCGTTCAAGATCCAAGGTGAAACAGAAATCGGAAAACCACCTGTTAAGCAGGTGGAAGATATTGTTGCAAAAATCGAAAAAGTCGAAAATCTCTATTCGGTTATGCGCGAGCTTAAGAATCATCATAAACGTGCCGACTCGGAGGAATTTACTGCGAGTTGCGAGGCCATTACCTCATGGCATAATACCACACGGCTTATCAACACCCAGTTTACCATCCTTCAGCGGTGGGTCGGCAATGAGGAATTGGACTTTAACTTGCCAATAGTTAAACCTCCCCATGCTGCAGATCTTGCGGATGAGGGCACTTTCCTTGATCGTATCATGAAAGAAGATGGCTTGAAATCTCTGCAGGGGGATGGCAACGTGGTCGATGTCAATGGACAAACCAAGAAAAATAGCATGCTGGACGGGATTGGCGAAGTCATCAAGAAGGCCAAAAGTACACTCATTGAAAACTCCGAGGCTTTTGCAGAACGCTACCTTCCTCCATACATTGAAGAACTGCTCATCTTGATTAGTTTTCCTTCCCGTCTCATTGTCGAGGTCATCCGTGTCCGGCTTTCATATGCTAAGAAGATGAAGGACCCTGGACAGCAGTCTCCCATGCTACTCGACCAGATGATTGTACAATTTCAAATCTTGATGAAAATTGCCGTTGAAATTAGACAGCGATATCTAGTCATCTCCGAACCAGAGCCTGGATGGGAGCTTCCGCCATGTTTCGAGGAGACTTTCGATACTGTTGTCGTCGACGCATTGAAATACTACTTCAAGCTGTTGAATTGGAAATTGAGTGCAAATAAAAACACCTTCAAAGAAGCAGAGATTTTGGAACAGGAGTGGGACTTCTCTAATGAGATTGGCCGCCAATTCGATGGTGGAGACATTGAGGTTGCCGAACAGTTCAGGTACGCTGGTCCTTTTCATCTGTACTGATCAAAGCTAAAACTATTATTCACAGCACCTTGACTGCCAAAGCTCTGCAGAGATTGATGCTTCATTTTGAACGGGAACTTCTCAGTAAACCGGAAGAGGACGCTATTGAATCGGAGAAACGCTATAAACAGATTTTGGACTCCGTACGAGTACGCCAGCGAAAATTATTCCGTTTTTCTCGATTTTTACGTGAACGGTTTGAAAATGCGACTGAGTTCCATTTAAAAGATGATATGGTTGATGTTCTATCAGAGGCTCTATTGGCATCAGGTCACTTTCTTGTCACATCTCTCGATTCTGTTGGGCAGAAGGGTGTATCTTTGGTTGCATCCCCTTCTTTATACGGACGTCCCAAACATATCCAGTCCATTCTCGGAACTTCATTCCGGGCCGAAGACGTTCCAGAGGATCCTTCGAATCCATATATTCTTGTCATCCGTCCTGAAAAACCGTTAACCTGGAATGGGAAGAGAATGGAAGTCGACCTTTTGGAACATCCAACGGATGTTAGACTGGGCAAATTACGCTTAGTCGCCGACGGTTCCCAACAGCGCCTTCAAGGCGCTCGAGCCGAACTCACCCGATTAACGGGTATGCTATTCGACGTTACAGTGGAACAGCGGGCTAACCTTGGCCGAGTCAATGTGGAGTTGAACAAAATTAAAAAGACTGTCTGGAAACTTTCAAATGCTATTGTCGATAGTGTGGAAATAATTCGAAAACAGAACCAGGGACATGGAAACCAGGAATTGATTCAGTCCTGTTTTGCTTTCGCCACAGAGTTCGGCAAGAGATCATTAATGTACATGGAGCCTACCCGCCGTTCGATGAATTACGGAAAGCTGGTACGACTGGGAGTTGATTGGGTTGCATTCGTTTGCGATGATTGTGATGCTGCAGATCGCAGAACCTTTAAGTGGGCAGTGGCAGCTCTCGAGTTTGCCATGGCTATAACGCATGGCCACACCATCATCTCACTCAGCGAGGAAGATTACAATTTATTGCGTGTTAAAGTCGCAGGTTGCATGTCGACGTTGATATCACACTTTGATATCATGGGTGCACGGTCGACTCTTGCTGCAACTATTGCGTGTTAAAGTGGCAGGTTGCATGTCAACGTTGATATCACACTTTGACATCATGGGTGCACGGTCGACTCTTGCTGTTATTGCGTGTTAAAGTCGCAGGTTGCATGTCGACGTTGATATCACACTTTGATATCATGGGTGCACGGTCGACTCTTGCTGCAAAAGCGGAAAAACTACAGCTTGGTGCTTCTGGATTCGGGAAGTTGGACCTCAGCAAGGCTGCAGACGACGCTGAAGCTGCAGAGGCTGTGCATGAGCAACGATATTTGCGCGTGGCCGAGCTGGAACAAGCAAGGGCGGAAACAGATAGCAAGCGTCGACCGTTAGGCAAAGTCCTTGAAGGCGTCAACGAAGCAGATCGGTCCCTCACGGTGCTTTCTTCATCGGCGACAAATGTCACACTCCGGTGGCAGCAAGGCCAGTTCATTGGTGGAGGCACCTCGGGCTCGGTTTATGCCGCGATCGACCTCGATACGAGTTACTTGATGGCCGTGAAAGAAATCAAACTTCAAGAACCATCAGTGATTCCCGGCGTTGCCCAGCAGATTCGGGACGAGATGGCCGTTCTCGAGGTACTCGACCATCCCAACATTGTTTCATATCGCGGTATTGAGGTCCATCGTGACAAAGTCTACATCTTCATGGAATATTGTTCTGGCGGTTCTTTGGCCACTCTACTTGAGCATGGTCGGATTGAGGACGAGACTGTTATCATGGTTTATGCGCTTCAACTGCTTGAAGGTCTCGCGTATTTGCACCAAGCAGGTATTGTTCACCGGGATATTAAGCCTGCCAATATCCTATTAGACCACAACGGGGTCATCAAATATGTCGATTTCGGAGCAGCCATGATAATTGCCCGGCAAGGCAAGACATTGGCTGCTATGGATCAATACGGAGGACATCACAGAGATTCGGCGAAAGACCATCATGCGCAACGCAAGAATCAGAAATCCGTCACAGGCACTCCTATGTATATGTCACCAGAGCTTGTGCGTGGAGAGGTAGGGAATATCGGTGGTCGGCACGGTTCCATGGATATCTGGTCTCTCGGCTGCGTGATTTTGGAGATGGCAACCGGGCTACGTCCATGGGCAGGCATTGATAATGAGTGGGCTATAATGTATAAGATTGCGCAAGGAAATCAGCCTCATCTTCCAGCACCAGACCAACTGAGCGAAATGGGTATCGACTTTATCAAACGTTGTTTTGAGATTGAGCCCGCCAGGAGACCGAGTGCGGTGGAATTGTTGCAGCATGTATGGATCGTTACTATTCGACGACAAGTCGTTGCCGAGCCACAGACCCCCAGCAGCGACGGTGGAAGCAGCCAGACATCAAGCTCGACGAGCAGCAGGCAGAATTCGAGCATGTTTTGATTTCGTTATTTTTATTTTTTTTCTCTTTCTTTCCTTTCTTTCTCAGCAGGCCCTTGTTGATGTCCGTGTTCCTTATATACTCCCAAATTACCCGTTTTTCGCCTTTGGGTCCCTGAACTTATGACATGCTGTTTTGTTTGGAAGAATCACCCGTATTATCGTTGCTAGCGTACACGATATCTCCATATGAATGGGGGAGGTATCATCTCTAAGCTCCAATTGTTTTTCTCTCTTTCTGTCCTTTCTTTCTCAGCAGGCCCTTGTTGATGTCCGTGTTCCTTATATACTCCCAAATTACCCGTTTTTCGCCTTTGGGTCCCTGAACTTATGACATGCTGTTTTGTTTGGAAGAATCACCCGTATTATCGTTGCTAGCGTACACGATATCTCCATATGAATGGGGGAGGTATCATCTCTAAGCTCCAATTGTGTGAGGTCCTTTTCTCCTTCTCCCTAAAAATGTTCCTATATTTTTCTCTGGCCTGCGTTGTTTTCCTATTTTGCTACTCACAATCAAGTGCCGTATGCTATATATATATCTGATATCCTCTGACTTCTAATACCTGTATATACCGTGAGCCCTATTGTTTGATGGAAGGTTTGAAACTTATGATATCAAACAATTTATTTTGTCAAGGGTGCATTGTTCAGGAACCAATATATTGATATACTATCCAACATGACAACACTACATAAGTGAGAAAAATAATCAGATGTGACTTAAACCTAAGCTGTTATATGAGAAGGTGCCCTTAAGCAAAGCGTGCAAGTAACAAATTTAAGAACCATAGTTTATTGACCAAGCAATGGGGTGAAGTCAGAATTAAAGATTTCAACAAAAATTATGTGACATGCAGATTGCAGTGAAAAGAGAGGTGAAGGCTAGAGTGACTCACTAATGCAGGGGAGAAAAAGAAGAAAAAATAACACCAATTCTCCAAGCAACTTGTTTCGTCCATGGCGTAGAGAGGGTGATGAGGGCATCAACTAAGAGCAAGACCAATGAAACCTGCAACTTGAATATACCGATGCAAGCCAGTCAACGAGAAAGGAACAAATGAACAATGTGGATATCATCAGAATGAAGAAAGCAAAGTTAAAAAATAACAACCCCTTGGACATAGCTATACCAGAAGCCTGGTGCAAAAGTGGGGTATGACAAGGTGCATTTGCTTCGAAAAGCAAAGAAAATGGGAAGAGAGAACTCCGTTATCGCTCCTTTTAACCCTGGTTGTCGAGAGTAAAAGATTCAGATAGCATAAATCATGAACATGATCAAGTCATGACTCGGTATCAGTGACTGTGCACAGAATATCGGACATCTTGTTCAGCGAAATTCCATGGCTCCGAAACACCCTCGGTTATCAACATGTTTGAGCTCGAGTTGCTGATACCTACATTTTTGAATTGTTGTAAGTAATGCTCCGCTATAAGAACTAGAGGTAGAACTCACTTTTCGCTCTTTGCGTGGAAATAGATCCCACTCACAGTACCTTTCACTTGATTAAAGCAAATGTAATAAAATCCTTCGAAACTTGCGCCATTTATAGTTTTGACGCGATGATCAGGGACTAGGAAGTATTCCTTCCATCTCATGAAAATATGTTCCCTTTGCGCAAAGTTCTTAAACGTGAAGTCGGGCTTCCTAGCCATTTTAGCTAAAGGACGCCATGCAGGAAACCGATCCCAATGCTGCATATCGGTTTTATCCGTTGCACCCCATGAAGGATTCCGAGTTTGGAACGTATGTTTTGTGCCTATTATTTCGCCTTCAAAGTAGGTAGTAAGGGTAGGGTGGTCCGCAGTAAGGCCTGATATCGAATCAAAGATCATTATTAGAGCCCGTAACACTCAATTAAAACCGGAACATAACTCCCAGCTACACACACCTTGGATGCGGAGTCAACCGCAAAGAAAAGATTCTTCCATATTGACATCTTTAATTTCTACATCCACGTTATACTTTTGGCGATCAGACTGTTGGGTTCCGACGAACTTGGTGCCCGCTCGTAGGAATGAACAAGGATGATCAGGAAGCAGCTGAAGCCAAAGTGAGCCAGAATATTCCCGTTGATTATGGACAGTATATTAACGTATGATAATCTTACCCTCACGTTGGAAAAATCATGGCTGAGTGCAGTCATGTATGAAGGTGTCGACACAGTAGAAAGTCGGACTGGGGATAATGGCCGCTCATCTTTCACTTCGGTCGATTGAGTAGACACAGATGTTGTAGGGCTCAAAGCATCAGCGAGGACTGCATCCTTCACCCTAATATCTTTATCATCGGTAATTTGGGGTGGGTTGGTAGTGGAGGAGATGGCGGAGGAGGAGGAGGAGGCGGCCTGTAAGGTGGCAGATCCGTCCAGCTCGGGCTGCAATTCCGATGTCGCAATTAAGCCGGGACCATTGTATGCACCAGGCGGGAACTGTTCTCCTGCCAATGTATTCCAGCCATCGAGCCGATCAACTGTTTCCGGAGGACAGGTTCCTCGCACGGACAACGCGTCCAAGGAAAGCGAGGCTAAGTGCGGAGCGGTGACGCTGGGAGTCGGCATGAGAGGCAACCGGTATGAGGTAGCTGACAGGTAACCGACGAGGACATCCAGCAAGAGGAGAAGCAGCCACGGAGCAGATTGGGGAGCAGTGAGAAGAGAAGAAGTAAGAATGAGGATGGACTCATTGAGCAAAACCAAGTAAGCAGATCATTGTGCGATTCATGTGGGCATTCAGGCCGTGTGTAAGTCAGGGAGGCGAGTTCGGTGAGAAGCAAAGCAGTTCAAGGATGGTCTCGAATGACCCTTGGTAGCTAACTAACTCACTAATCTAGTTGGCCCACGTACGCTAAAAAAAGTAAAGCGGTCATGCGATTGCGGGGAAACCATCAGAAAGCCAACTGAAGACCCTGAATAAGGCGATTTTGGAGCTCAATTGTCTGAAGGGATGCATTTTCATGGGATGACATGACTGCAAACACTATCACTCAGCAGTGTTTTGTGTTGTTTAGGTGATTCACTTCACATAGACCCTACATATGTATAAATCTGTGATCTGTAACTAGTCCGCAACAATGCTGATGCATTCATTTGTGTGTTTGTTCAAAACCCTTTTACAACTCCAAAGAAATATCCCCTCCCGCAGCTCAAGCAAATAAACACCCATGTCCATATACCATTCTGCCAGCCTATTGTTCCTACCTTGTGTTTTAGATAGGCTTGATCTGCAGGTTGCGGTTAGATCAAAGAAGCCCCAAGAATTGAATCATCATGACGGGACCTACCTTGAAATGCAAGGAGATTAAGGAGAAGACGAAAGCTTTTAGATCTTGGACAAGATAGTAGAACACGCGCAAGCCCTCGGGGTCCGCAGACTCGGTCACATCGACAAGAGATCCTATTTTTGCGGTCTGAAATCGGTGAGCCATGTTCACCCAAAGCGGACCTAGAATAACCACTTTACCTCAAACGAGATGTGCTCATTCCCATATTTTATTTCCAATTCCTGGCGTCCGTCCTTATTCTTCTGCGGCCACTTCGAATCGTCTTCTCTATTGATAACCCTGTTAACCACACGCCTCTGCTAATGTGCTGTAGAATGGCATGTATGTACTTGATGATCTCACTATCCTTGATAATCCGTTTGAGCTCCGTAATCATAAGAGAGCTCACGCACACTGTCCCAACTCTCAGCATTATACTTCCGGCCACGGAAAAGAATGCAAGCTCACTTTCTTTGCGAATCAGCGAATCATTCCGATAGTTCGAGTTGTTTGCATATCGCACGGCAGCACTGCGGCCATCGTCGAGAGTGCGGAAATCGAATTCTAATATTCGTAAGCTAAAGAGGAAGAAAAGAGGGAAAAGCTGGCAATCTGAATGCCTTACCTAAAAACTCATGTCCGAACCGCCCAGAATGCCCTGAGCTGGACGGGGAAGTCAGCAGCTGAGGAAAACTGGGCAACTAAAGGCGACATCTTACTAGTAGCGAAGATAAAAAGGCTCGCTCAGTGTATTCGAATTTGACATCTTGCCTGCCTAGTCAAGAGCAAGAGAAGTAGCGATGCTTGTTGCTTTTCGCAAGAACGGGCCCCCATGATGGGAGTTTTGATATTTTGATAGCCACCAGTGCTTAGTCATCCACACATTAGAGCCCCAAGATGGGAGTTTTGATATTATGATAGCCACCGGTGCTTAGTCATCCACACATTAGAGTGGTTGATAACGGCACTCCTAAATACTGGCCAGGTGTGCAGCAACATCAATTCCTCTTGATCGCAATTGTCTCGCAGGTGCGCAAGTGGTGATTTGGGCGGATAAATAGTTTAGCCCTTGAGCACATACTTTCATTTACAAGACAGTCCGGCTTACGCGGCTGTTCAGCGGGCGATTGCTTCCACCGGATTTCCACCTACGACCATCCGTCCTTACGTCCCTCCTCCCGACTCCATTGCCCGCCAACGACACTTCACTGCGCGGTGTAGGCGTCACTATGGCGTTATACCTCGAAAATGCGTACAGCCTGGTGCACCAGGACAATTCGGCCGACCAGCCAGCATTACAGGAGCTGAAAACACAGTTGGAGAAAGGCACAGACGAGTCGAAACTGGAAACTATGAAGCGGATCCTGACGATAATGTTGAATGGTGATCCAATGCCCCAGTTACTCATGCACATCATTCGCTTTGTTATGCCTTCAAAAAGCAAGGCCCTGAAGAAGCTGCTTTATTTCTACTATGAGATATGCCCGAAACTTGATAGCGATGGAAAGTTAAAGCAAGAGATGATTTTGGTCTGGTTAGTGAGCCCGTTTCGTTCGGGATAACATCGGCTGATTATACACAGCAATGGCATTCGGAATGACCTCCAGCACCCTAATGAATATATCCGAGGGAATACTCTTCGATTCCTTTGCAAACTGCGGGAAGCCGAGCTTTTAGAGCCCCTGCTCTCGTCAGCGCGCTTGTGTTTAGACTATCGACACGCATATGTGCGAAAAAGCGCTGTTTGGGCTATTGCATCGATATTTCAACACTCCGAGTCCCTTATCCCCGACGCCCCCGACCTCATCTACTCCCTCCTCGAAGGAGAAAACGACCCGACTTGTAAGCGTAATGCTTTCGCTGCATTGCTTACTATCAGCCATCAGAAGGCTCTCGAGTACCTCAATAAGACATTTGATAGTATACCAAATGCTGACGAGCTACTTCAGTTGGTAGAGCTGGAATTCATCAGAAAGGACGCTGTACAAAACTCGCAGAATAAGGTTAATATTATATTTCCACCCCAGAACGTAAATCATAAGCTAATTTTGGATAGGCCAAGTACCTTCGTTTAATATTTGATCTTCTTGATGCCGGCGATAGTACTGTTGTGTATGAAGCAGCCACCTCACTCACCGCTCTTACATCGAATCCAGTTGCTGTCAAAGCGTCGGCTGCCAAATTGATTGAACTAAGTATAAAGGAACCGGATAATAATGTCAAATTGATCGTTCTCGACAGGGTCGATCAACTACGGATCCGTAATGAGGGAGTTTTAGAGGACCTCACCATGGAAATCTTGCGAGTCTTGTCTAGCCCGGATATTGATGTCCGCAGGAAAGCTCTAGGCATTGCATTAGAGATGGTATCGAGTAAAAATGTTGAAGAAATTGTTCTACTTTTGAAGAAGGAACTCGCCAAGACCGTTGACGAGCAGTACGAGAAGGTATTTGACAACCCCTTATCAACTGGTTCCAGAGGCTGACCAAACATTAGAACAATGAATACCGTCAACTGTTGATTCAATCGATCCATCAATGTGCTATCAAATTTTCAGAAATTGCCGCCAGCGTGGTCGACCTTCTTATGGACTTCATTGCCGATTTCAACAACAATTCTGCCGTCGACGTTATCACATTTATCAAGGAAGTCGTGGAAAAATTTCCGCAACTGCGTCACTCTATCTTACAGCGATTGGTGTCCTCGCTAAGTGAAGTACGAGCCGGAAGAGTTTACCGCGGAGTCTTGTGGGTGATTGGCGAATACTCTCAAGAGCAGAACGATATTAGAGAAGCCTGGAAACGTATTAGAACTAGCCTGGGAGAAATACCGATTTTGGCTTCGGAGCAAAGGCTATTGGACGAAGACTCAAATGAAAATTCCGAGCCCAAAGAACAGGTCAATGGACACCCCAAACAATCATCTGGTCCTAAGGTCCTAGCCGACGGTACTTATGCACAGGAAACAGCCCTCACGAGCCAGTCTGCAGCTGCAGCTAAATTAGAAGCTGTCAAAGCGGCGAGTAAACCTCCACTCCGCCAACTCATACTTGATGGCGACTACTTCCTTGCGACAGTGCTTTCTTCGACCTTGACTAAGTTGGTTATGCGTCACTCCGAGGTTTCCCAAGATGTTGCTCGAACCAACGCTCTTCGTGCGGAGGCAATGTTGATTATGATTTCCATTATTCGAGTTGGACAATCCCAGTTCGTCAAAGCTCATATCGACGAGGATTCGGTGGATCGCATTATGTCATGCCCGAGTTGGACAATCCCAGTTTGTCAAAGCTCATATCGACGAGGA
>LJPH01003194.1:0-109742 GCA_001430925.1 Byssoonygena ceratinophila
GATATTATTTTGCAGCAAAATCTTTCAGCATATCTTCAAAAACATGTGATTTCATGACTGCAGCTTCAAGCAAGATGAAAGCTCAAACTTCAACATTAAAGAAAAAGTTCAGATGCAAGACTGTTGTAAAAAAGACTGATTCTTCAATTATATGCCAATACTGTATCTTTTATATTTTTCTAAATTATATGAATAACCCCTGTGATAAAATTCAGAATGCTGTAAAAGCATGCTTCAATTGCTCTCACAACAAGAAAAGCTGTTCTGATTTTTCCAAAAATCTTGTTGATTCAGTCTTGCAATTTCAAAAAGTATATAATCAGTTTCTTAATACAAAAAATGCTGTTTTCAAGAAAAATCATGAGAATACTGCTGTAAAATTTACTGCTGCATTAACTGAAGAGCTGAAAAAACTGATTGCAACAATATTAATAATATCAACTTTCACTTTCTCTATTTCAACAAGTAATTCTCTTGTCTGGATTCAGCTAAACATAATGAATAAAATATTGTTAACTCTTCAAAATATCACATTAATTTTTCAGAAAATCAAGAAGTTGAATGAAGCAATATATCAGACAGTTAATGCTTTGAATTCAGTTATCAGAACTTTGAGTGATAATTTAACAGTAAGTTTAATATTCACTTTTCTTTTTCAAATAGATTATTAATTATGAGCAGAATCTTTGTCAGGCCTGCAGCATGTCAGAAATGCACACAGTAGATTTTCATGTAAGATATCAATTCATTCCAAAAAACAGTTTACTAAATTTCTTATTAGCATAAACACAAATCTTCCAGTACATTTGCTGGTGAATTTTCAAGTAAATAATCCACAACAAGCTTCTCAGTTCTTTTTATTATAATTCTCCCAACTTCAACTTCTCCAGAATATAAACAGACAGCAATTACTTTAATTCAGAACAGTATCTTTTCTTCATATAAGTATTTCAATTCTTTTCAAAAAATATCAACTGATAAATCATATAATTATAGTGAGATTAGTTAATAACTCTCTGCTTCAAGATTCAACTTCACAGATATTAATAATGCAGATAATACCAGTGTTGCATGAAATGTGTGTAATAAATATTAAAGATAAAATAAATGCAGATTCCACAGATTATCAGTTTTTTGTTTCCAGCAAGATTTCAGAAAGAATAGATGAATGAAAATATGTCAGATAGGCAGATGTGTGTGCTGTTTTTTATATGAATAACTACTTGATGTAGACACAAGCATACAAATGACAATAAATTATAATAACTAAAATTAAATTCACATTTCTTCATTTGAAGATATTCTCCTGATTATACATTTCATATTTGTGAATTATTTTCTGCAATTACATGTTCTGATTTGGGAAGTATTTTTTGATTCACTACAGTTTCTCTACAGTAGATTTGCAGTTCCCAAATTAAACATGGTGGCAGAACCATTCCAAATTGGGGAGCCATGGATCCATGGTTTCCAACCAGTTTTTCTGACCTACAAATTTCCGGTATGGTTATCTCATTGTCCCGCTTCTTGGTTGTGGATCATCGTTTGTCCGTCGCTCTGCCTGCGCTGCAGCTGGCAACCGCAATCCTCGAATTGCCTCGAATATCCCCTACGCACGTCGGAATGCATGCAGTTGATGCAGCTTGCTCGGCCGCTATCAGTGTGTGTTGACACTCACCCGAAGCCAAGATCACCGAGTGTGAACAAAAAGCAAAACATCTGCAGGTGATCCGAATTTCCTCGCGAAGAGCGCATTGTTTAGAAGGGTACGTGCGGGCACACGCAGCAGCCATAGATGAATGCCTAGCGTTGCTTTTGTCCGATGCCTGGAATCCTTCGATTGATCCGGCAACGAACCTATCTCTTGTTCTCCTTGACAGCGGTCTTGAATGTGGCTTCGCCAGCACATTCGCCAGCAATATCTATTCGCAAACAACAGAGAATGCAATGAACCTCATGCCTGCTCCAACTCATCAACATTGCCTGCAACTAGCAGCAGTTCACATCTGCTGGTATTACCAGAGGTGAAGGTGTCGTACAATCTATTGAAATTGACATTATACAGCACCGTTGTCGAAGGTCGGGCTGGTTCATGATCTTTCACAGCATTTTATATCACTCTGCCATTCTTATATTTCATATTATATATCCCGAAAACGCACCTCCTAGCCGCCTCCGGATCGGGTTGCATCGCCGGTTTCTCGCTCTCCCGGCAACCCGATTCCCAACCATTGGATCAAAGTGGTTAGGATTCATTACAAGCAATATGAGATTGTTTTCTAACCGCCTTGGCCAATTAAGCGCTATGGACACTTTCTTCGGCCGTGACAGTGTTCGCTCGAACCATTTCGGTTGCATCTGAGGTTGCCCAGACGGTGGGCACATCTTCTTATTATTTACGACTGCTAGCGTATTAATTGCTCTGAGCGCCTCGTCAGCGTTTTCCTTCAATAGCAAAGTGATGCACGTTGCAAAACTGCAAATGTGCCGAAGACATACCGGCCCTATGCAAGGATTGGTCGATTTGATAGCAATTGTCTGCAACCCAGCAAAGGATACCTGTTTGAGCCTACATGATACTTATGATCAAAGAATATACTGCTGTTCGATCTTAATTGCAACCCCAATGCATCAGCTGATGAAATTGCAGCTTGCTGTCTGCTCCAGTTAATAATCTTGTGCTTGGAGAAACAGTCCCGAACATACTCTGTTGACAGACAAAAAACATCCAACCACTGCCCAAATTGAATTACAAGCAATGTGGTTTATACCTTCCACAACCGGCACACTTTACATGTGTCCTTCCTGTGTGTAGTACCAAATACGCAAGCCTCAAAAACACAAGCCTCCGACTCACCTTGTGCAAAAAGTCCACACCTCCAGATTTTCCTGATGGCACAGTCTAGGGTACACTGCAGTTGGAGATGCTGCCAATTCACGTAAGTGATGGCAATCACCCACAAAATCATGATTGGAATCAGCAAAGTCCACCTTTTTAATGCATCACCTTTCAATATGCCAAATTTTTAAATTTGATCTTCTCTTGTCTATTTGCATAGGTTCCACAGACTATGTTCTCAGAAACATATAGATGGGCTCCCAAAATGCACATTGTATCTACAATTCATAACTTATCATGAAAGACAGCTCGCATCGCACTTGCTTCTACCAGGTTTCTGCTTTGGCCAAGAACCCAAAGTCATCACTGCTACCAGGTCTGCTCAGACCCAACTGTTTGGCAATTTCTCTGACAAGGTCAACAGCGCCAAGCACCTGTTGGCCTGTAGCACCAAGATTTTTACATCCAAAAAAGTGCCTATACAGAAAGCAGTCAGAATCAGGTGGATACTGACATGGATAGCATCGCCAACGCAGGCGAAGTAAGAAGACCAGAAAAAAACTCACCCTTTCGCTTGTGGAGCAACATCATCCGCCATACAGCACACAAATTCCAACATGACGGTCTCCATAGGATTAAGAATCCTCATTTCGCCCATGAGTTCTCCATATACACTCCTTATTGCAAAATCACTCAAGTCCCCTCCGGAGCTGTTGCCCATGTTTGCAAGGATACGGTCGGTATGGTTGGAGTAGATCTGGGAGAAGAAGTGTTTGCCGCGTTTCAGCTTTTCTTCGAGCGGGACGGGGGCGCGGAGGGATGTATCTTTTGAGAGAATGGGGAGGAGATCCGGAGAGTTCATTTCTATGGAGGATTGAAGGGAGGAGAGAGAGTTTATTCCCTGAGCGCAAGTGTACAATTAGAGTCGGCGGAAGATTAAACAAGAGTGTACGACGACACCTGTTAAGCGGTAGGTAGGTGTACACTTACTCGGGGAAAGCCAACTAGAACGCTAGCCTTTAAGCAACATTCTCGAATTCTTCGGGCAATGTTAACTCTCGTGGTTTGGTCGCAGTTGCTCAGACTGTTGATGTATTTCCACAACTCTCCCACCGCGGCCTCTTGATGGAAGGATAGAAGCGCGGCTGTCGCAACCACGTACCATAATGATGTCGTAGTGGTATTATTCGCCTCGTTAGGCATGAGACTGGCCAGCGCCGGAAAGTCAATGCTGCATTGCCGCGAATCGGAAGAAGCACTGGACGAGGAAGTCGACGATGATATTGTCTTGTTCTGCTGCACATGGTTCTGAATGGCCCGCAGGCGCACTGCCGCCGTGGTTGAACCTGACATCTTGAAGCTTTTCCGGCTATTCGGAACCAACTCCGGTCTCGTGCCGAGCTGCGTATAGTACCCTCGCCGAAAGATAAACGAAGCGGCTACTGGATGTGTGAAAGGGCCCGAAATCCTGCCCAGAATACCTTCAAATAGCAAGGAGGAGGATGGAGGACGCATACCTAGGTGCTGAATTTGATGGAATGGAGTCAGATCGGTTTGCCTAGGTAACTACTTCATCTCATAGCCGCGATGAGCTCCACCCTTCCCACCGACGCTATTGTTCAGTGAACTGTGGTAATTAGTTAGACTGAACATTGGCGTGGTCGATGGCTTGTTCGCGGGATCCGGACCATGCAAACTGTGCAAAAGCGCCTAGAGTCTCGGCGGATGTGCTGCACTCACTCAGGGGTGACGACACGACTGAGAAGTCAACATTTCATCAGGAAACCACTCCGCGCCGATGAAGATGAAGTAAAGAAGATATGGGGAATCCAAAGCTTGTCTTGTCACTGGGTCTATTGACAAGGTCGGGTTAATTGTCTGATGGGGAAAATTGAAGTCCTTTGAGAAAGGAGGCAATCCAACCCCTATGCACGGAGAGCCTGGCTGAGGGCTGGCCCATGTTTGCAATCGTTGCCGGCACCTATCCAACGGACTCTCAATATACGCCGAGAAAAGCAAAGATAATGTTGCTCGTCTGTGTCGCCTTGCCGGCATCCTCTATGCGATTCCAATAACCCAACATGTCCAACGAATGGATTACGCTCATTATCTGCCGAAAAAGGCTGGATTTGCGTGCAATTTCGACCTCAGGCCTGTGTTCTCAAAACTCGACTTGGAAAAGCGGTGAGAAAAATTCATCGTTGTGCAACCCAAATTCCCACGGCTCTGATGCCGTTGATCTTCAATATAACCGGAAGCAGTCGCGGAGAAATCAACTACAGTCGTGTGTGGAAAGATCAATATGCCCGACCACTCCTCGACCTATATCGCGGATGCCATACAGCTTTTTCTAGCTATGCCAATTGATGAAACAACAATCCCTATAATGCACCATTCTTCTCAAAGCAACATCTTCCGGTAACCGCTCTGCTGTTTTATGTCTATGTCTGATGATCATCATGGCCAGCAGGAATCCGAGGACACCTGCTGAGTTCAGGTCCCAGCTAACTACAAACAAGGGAGTCGCGATAGAGTTGATATTGTAACCATAGCTATCGGCTTGTTCACGCTAATTATAGTGGATTCAAATAGGTCTAGCTACATCAGACATAGACATAAAACAGCAGAGCGGTTACCGGAAGATGTCGACGCGGTAAACATCGGCAAACCTCAGTTTCCGTCTACTAATCCGCTCGAGCAGTTGACGGGAACTGAAGTTGTAGGTAAGTTATACTTATTCTACAATCTGTGTCAAGCCCTGGAAACAACTTTAAGCAGCAATATATTCATCGCCAATGGATGTCCGGGTGAAAGATAACGCCAAATTAAACCATGTAGGCACGCACCCTGCAGAAACCACTTGAAAACTCCTAAAACAATCGATCAAAGTTGCATCAACTCAACTTCATCCTCGGTGTGCCAAACTCAAAATGGTGGTGCTGTCTAAATTTTGGTCCCAAATTACGGTGGATCGGTATGCCGACTTCTTATCAGAAATCAGTCTACTTGGGATAGTTTCGCTATGATGAATCACAAATCCCCGGACTTGAATTAATCGAACAGTCCCGCGGTTTTGCCTATCTTACAAGTCAGAGGTATTCTAGTAGGCATATCCTGGAGCGGACCTTTCGCATAATCTGCCACCCCGGTCGGCCGACGTCAGCTAGCTGTGAAAGAGATATGATCAACATGATAAGGACTCCCTTTCGCAAAATAACCACCGATAACCCGATGAATACCCTCTGGTGCGTTGTCCGGATGGAACGTAACCAAACACCTGATACCAAACAATTGTTGCACCATCGCTATGGCTGGCATTTTACGGCTCTGTTGGATAGACCCGCGACCCGCGGAATCAAAATACCCGGATGCCAGTTGCATCGTGTCTATCTAGATCGGACATGGGATGACCTTGCTACCATGCCATGGAGAAGAACATTCCATATCAATGTCCTCTCTCGGCGACCTATCCCGCTTGAGGGAAATTCCTCATCCTCGGTCATTTCGCGGTTAGAAAGGAACGTCGCCGCTGCGATAGTGAAGATATCCTGCACACCACCGAAACGTCTCCCCTTGCTTCCTCCAAACCCATCACGGTGACTACAATCTACAACACCTTCCTAGATGGATTGTTTTCCGTCCCTTTTCCGTGTCCAGACCTCCCGATCCGCGGAAAACGTCCTCTTACCAGTTTACCCGAAGGCGTCATGTTGAGCTGCTGGTGTTGGGTACGGATCTATTAAAACAGCTGCTTCTCCATTGTATCAGAAACGGCTTCTTCGCGATATTCCTTCATTCGCAGCCAATCTCGTTGTTCTAGCCGCACTCTTCCTCAAAGATGTATCTTCCATCTGCCTTGTTTGCGCTCGCTGCGTTGGCCAGTCAAGCATTGGCTTTCCCTCTCAACAGCTTGCCCGAGCGCGAAATTACTGGATTGGACATCCAGCTCACCTCCGTTGGGAACACCCGCGTAAAGGCAACTATCACCAACAATGGCGCCAGCGAGATGTCCTTCTTGAAATATAACACTCTCTTTGACTCCAACATGGTCCGCAAGGTCCAAATCTCTAAGGATGGTAATGAGAATTCTGATTCTGTGATTAAAACGTTGAGAATTCGGGTTTCTAATACCATTGAATAGGCTCCGTAGTTCCCTTCTCTGGGATTTTCGCATACTACGACATCAACAACCTCCCGGAGCAGGCATTTGCCACCCTTCCCCCGGGCGCTAGCCTTGAGGCTGAATTTGACATTGCCGAAACATCTGATTTATCTGAAGGAGGCTCCTTCAAACTCTCTGCTGAGGGCCTCCTTCCCCTTGCTAGTACAAAAAGCGATACCAAAGTCAGCGATGCGGTGCATTTCAAGTCTAACGAATTAACCATCGACGTGGATGGCGCTGAAGCAGCCAAGGTTCGCTCAAACACCCTGTCTGTTGTCGAGAAACGAAGCCGCGTTGATGGCCGGACGTGCCAGGGAGGAGCGGCGCAGGCCGTTCAGGGCGGTTTACGGAACTGTGTTGGCTATGCACAAACCGCAGCTCGCGCAGCTGCCAGCGGTGATGCGCAGAAATTCCAAGAGTACTTCAAAACCACCAGCCAGCAAGCCCGCCAGAATGTCGCTAGCCGCTTTCAAGCTATCGCTCAGGAATGTAGTTCCGCCAGCCAGGGCCGCAGTATTCTCTACTGCCAGGATGTTTACGGTCACTGCCAACAGGGTCTTATTGCGTACACGCTTTTTTCCAACAGCCACGTGGTCACCTGTCCGGGCTTCTTCCAGCTCCCTGCTAAAGTGAATCAGGGCCTCAACCCTGACCATGGCTATGTGATTGTGCACGAGTTGACCCATGCTCCTGCTGTTTTCAGCCCATACACCGTAGATCACGCCTATGGCTACGCGAACTGCAGGAGACTCAATAGCCAACAATCCCTTAGCAATGCTGATAACTATTCTCTTTATGCTGCCGGTGAGTATTTCGTTTTGTTCCCAAATTCCGATACTAGGGCTAGATGCTGACAGTAGTTTCCAGCCGTTTCCCGTGGTGCATAAGGAGCTCTCACAGTGCCTGATATTAGTTATTGGATGGTTGACCTCGGATTTGCTTAATCATGTTACCATTTCCTTGCGAACATCCGAAGAATTGAGAGATAACGAAGGAGTCAATATATCTAGTGTACAGGCCTACTACTTCCTGAGAAGCTTTTGTAACCATTGTGATTTGGAACTTCGTCCACTGTCTAATATCTTCTTAAGACAAGACTAGATACAGTACTTCACTACTGTATAGCCACCCTAAGCCCGTCATTATAATTGTTTCGTGCTATGTCGTCTCCGACTCGGTGAATACCCATCCAAATGCTCTCCCCTGAACCATAGTCTGCCGTCGACCCGTTCCAAGACCAACAAAATCACCCAGTTCCTCCAAAAAGAATCACGAAGGATTTACAGTAAAAATAGCATCTAAAAAGATAGAATTAACGTCCCAGGAGAGGATCGAACTCTCAACCTCTCGATTAACAGTCGAACGCGCTAACCTGGTATTGAATTAGCATTGAGCTGTGAATTTGTGGGGGGCTGGGATTGCAGTCGTAGACCAATTGCGCCACCGAGACAATTTGGGTTTCGCCGCCCCAAAATAGCATCTTTGCAGCTGAGATGACGGAGCATGGTTGTTCGAGACAACACTCTGGCTACAAGACGAGATATTCCGCGAAAAGGCCGTATAATATTTTGTCAATTACAAGGCCAGTATTTCCTAAGAAGATCCTTTTTATTAACCTTGCCCATCGCATTCCTTTCAATCGTGTCAACGATCTTGAGAACAGTCGGCACTTTATAGTGGGCCATTTCCTCCTTAAGTTTCGTGCAGAGGGGCTGCAGACTCAGTGGTGATGTCTATCAACAGGTTAGCATACGAGTACTGAAGTTGATGAATGGTCATGCTTCACCCCTGGTCTCTGCTTTACAATGGCGGCAACACGTTGTCCCCATTCCTCGTCGGGCAATCCGACAATCGCAACCTCTTCGATGGCTTCTAATGCCAGCATCTTCCTTTCAACTTCCAGGGCGGATATTTTATAGCCTCCGGATTTGATTATATCCACCGACGCGCGCCCCTGGATGTAATATGCACCGCTCTTGTCTCTCTTCGCGACATCACCGGTCTTGAACCACCCGTCAGACGTGAATTCCTTTTTCGTGGCATCAGGTCGTCTCCAGTATTCTGAGAACACATTGTCTCCCTTGACTTCTATCATTCCATCTTCATCCGAACCTGGCGGAATGATACGCCCGGTTTCTCGGTCTGTGAGGCGAATTTGCACCCCTGGCAGTGGCCAGCCGACGCTTCCATCTATTCTTTTTTCCACCTCCAAGCTACAGCTCAACCCCATTCCTATTTCCGTCATTCCATACCTTTCCAGCAGAGTCTGGCCGGTAATCTCATAAAACCTTCTCTTGATTGGGGTTGGTAGGGCGGCAGAACCGCTCACTACGAGACGTAGTGAGTTTGCGCCCGATCTAGCGGCCGCCTCTAAATCCGTGGATCTGATATGCGCATCAAAATAATCCACCAGTTTTGCATAGACCGTTGGCACGGCCATGAACATGGTCGACGAGTTTCTATTCGACCATCTTTCCCATATAATTTCCGGATCAGGGCGAGGGTACATCTCCACTGTGGCACCGCTCAGTAACATGGCGACGAGACCGTTGATGATACCGTGGACATGATGCAATGGAAGCACGTGAATGAGGTGATCGGATGAAGTATATCTCCACGTTTCGACCAGAGAATTGGCTTGGAACATGACATTTTTATGGGTGGTGACGCATCCTTTCGGATTTGCGGTCGTGCCCGAGGTATAAATCATCAATGCCCGTCTGGAGAGATCAAAAGGCGGATGAAACGGCGGGAGTATTGATGGCTCCAGTGTGGATGAAGTAAAGGGGGCCAAGTGCAGGATGTTGATGCCCGGGCAATTCTTCGCTAGCGATTCTTCCGTATGTCTGAATGATTCGTGCAGTACAAGCAGGGACGGGTCAGAGTCAGAGATAGCGTAGATCAGCTCCTTCATAGGATGGGTCACGCCTATGGGTACGGATTAGACCTTCATTCCACTGTCCGCAAGGCAGGCAAGGACGTACACAACGGAACACAGACACCGCCAGCAGCCCATACCGCCCATTGGCAGACGACATAGTCATATCCAGACGGGATCAGAAACGCGACTCGTTGTTCATCCAAGTCCTGTAATGAGACAGCGTCCAAGATCCGTTGCTTCAAAAGGGATGTGTCAACGAGCAGTTGGCCATATGTAAAGCTCTCGTTTCTGGATCTATCGATAACTGCAATTCTACCGCCGCCATTCACTGCCTGCTTCTTAGCCTCGCAAAAAAGTGGCAGAGAAGGAATAGAATGTGTGACTGTCATCTTCATCCGACGCCGAAACCGTATCGTGTTCAAAAGCGGGGACCCAAAGAGGGAGCGGAGAGATGGGCACGGCGTGCCCAAGAGTAGAATAGGGTCAAGATATTGATACCTAAGGGGGAGAACACTGGACAAAAACTACGATTTTACGAGCTTTGCGACTGTTTTACTCTGCAGAGCTGTATAACGACCTGAAGGCTGTAAAAGATGGGAACTAGTTAGCGCCGAAGTGGCTCGCCGGCTAACTAAAACTAACTAGTACGGAGTAGCTTCATATTCCGCAGTATTCCTTAAGTTAGGGGGTTGTAAGTTAATGCAAGGGACTCTTAGGCTAAATTTGTTTTCCTGATTGTATTCAGAGTTGCTCATAATCAAGGAGGAGCGGCAAGTGCTCTCCTTCTAAGTTGCCCTCTTCTACTTTGGGGACAAAGACTTGTTTGAATTCTGTTGTTTTTATTTACCTCCAAATGAAGTCCAGAAAAGAATAAAATTCGCTTTTTTAAACCAGTCGTCCTGGAGTAGTTACTGGAGTGGATTTCCTTCAAATTCCAATCGCTTATTAACTCACTTCCGCGACCTCAGCTTCCAATTCTCTTTTGTTCTCGAACCACGGCTCTGACTTGGTAGTTAGAGGAAGATGGAGGAACCAGTTCGATGCGCTCTTCGTCCTGGCTTCATTGCAATTGGTCAAACGGCGGAGATTTGCAAGATTAGCGACGATTATGTTGTCAAGTATCCGAAGACGTTTCCCGGCGACGAAGCTTATAACGAGCTACGCCTCGAGTTTATGGCCGTCGAACGACAAATTTACGAACGGCTTGGACCCCACGAAGGAATTCTTCCCTACCATGGGTCTTGGGACAACTCTGGAGCGATCAAGCTTGCGTATGCAAGAAATGGAGATCTGGAGGCATACATAAGATCACACCCTCCGCCACCCGAAGACTTGCGGCTGAAATGGATTCGAGATTTGATTGAGGCTTTCTGTTACACCTATGCTTGCAACGTTCTCCATCAAGACATTAAACTTGACAATATCTTGGTTGACAACGACTCTCTCAAGATAGCTGACTTTGCCAATGGTGCAATCTTCCCACTTGATGCAGATATGAACAACATCTGTGCAAATGATTCTTTGTCCCGAGCTGATTTACTGGGAATTGGCTGCGTCATCTATTCAATCGCCGCATGGACTATATACACCTATGATTATTACGAAGAGTTGCGTTTCCCCCGGCCGGATGAGGTCCCTGCTACTGATGGTCTAATATATCAATGTATCATTGACAAGTGCTGGAAAGACGAGTATGACAACATTCAATTGCTATCTGATGATTTTCGACAGGTTGATGACGAGCTGCGTCTCATGAAGGATCGCGGACCTCAAGCGAATTTCCTCATGTGGTTTTGTATAGTTCCATCTTTGTTGTTCGTTTCGGGTCATTATCTTAGCTTATGCATCCGGTAGCGGGTTCATGATGTCGCGGTGTTCGACTCGATAATCAGCAGTTTTGAACGGAAATATCATTATATCTAGCCGTTCAGCCAATATGAGGCTGCCGGAATGTCAGCCAACTAGTTAATCCCAGAAAGCACCTTTGCCATTAACTAGTTAGCTCCCGGGACCACCATCAAGCCTCACCAAGTCTCACTGAATCAGGGTGAAAGCAGCCTGCCTCCAACGCAAATCCAGCCCTCGTGCTAATGCAGTATTGACAAAATCCCTATTTTACCTTAACTTTAAGAACTAACTAGTTAACAGCATGGAGAATCCTTGAATATTTATTTGCAGCACCTAACTAGTTGCTCCGTACAACAGCAAACCAGAAAACACGGCTGGTTCAACATCACCTAGTGACTTCAAGGTACTCGGTACAGGATTTGGTAAGTCCAAAGCCAATCGGTGCAGCCGGCTGATAGTTTCCTGAAGCAAAATGAATGAATTCTCAATCGACAAAGTCAGCCGATGAGTTGCAGAAGTCAAAACGGACAGACCATGCTCGTTGAGCATGCAGCTGAGCTCCAGCTTCCCCGCCTTTACCAGGATACATGTGCATGCTTATCCAAACATACGTACATCGTACTCCGTACGCACATATTAGACAGCCACCGCAAGCTTTTTATCGGTGGCCTGGGCCAAGTCGAGCGGGATGAACCATGGATGTTGAATCCCAGCCAACCTGCATTGAGAGGGCGATCATCGTTGTGGCAGCGAATGATCATGAAAGGCGATGTTTCGCTGGCACAATTCTTCATCTCCCCTGCTTGAGGACACTCACGGGAAAACCGTCGAACCTGGAATAATGGAGAACGTGTCTCACCGCTGGTCACTCTTTAAATGTGTCGTGAAACCCCAGTGCAGCGAGCTTTGCTCTTCTAGGATGGCCTTCGTCGCAAATTTACTTCCCATTACAAACCTTTTACTCGAGCTCTCAAGGAACAAAGTGAGCGGTTGATGAACTCGCTGTCGAATCTTTAATTATGGGGAAGGATGGCGAAAGGCCTTCACCAGAAGCTCCGATGGCTCCTGATCTCGTCGAAGTTGCCGCAGACACGACGTTTCATGAAAAGGAAATCGCCCAACAAAAGAACCGTGACTATGCTGGTGCTGTAGCGAAGACCGATCCCGAAGAGATCAAACTTGTCCGGAAGCTTGACTATCGTATAATGGTGAAACTTGCTATTTCTTTGCCGTCTCGTGCTTACGGCGAACTCAGCCTAGCTAACCACCAGCGTAGCCAACATTGTTCATAATGTACTTTCTCAATTATGTCGACAGGAATACGCTCGCTCAAGCTCGTCTCAACGGCCTAGAAAAAGAACTGGGGATGCACGGCACCCAGTTTAACACTGCGATTTCCATCCTTTTCGTTGGATATGTTTTGACTCAGGTCCCTAGCAACATGTTGATCACGAGGGTACCGCCGAGTATCTATATGAGCTCTTGGATGCTGATTTGGGCGACTGTTTCAGGTACAAAAGTCCCGCTTTGAATATGCACGATGTCTGATATTTTACTTTGAAAAGCATGCACGGCTTTGGTGCAGTCATATTCTGGCTTGGTGGTATGTCGATTTCTGCTCGGAATCACGGAAGCACCTGTAAGTATCTCTTTCATTTTAAAACGGGGTGTAAACTTTTTGCCTTGTCTAATGAATCCATAGTTTTATCCTGGCGCCACGTATGTTCTATCAATATTCTACACCCGGAAAGGTACGTTACCGCGCCTGCTCTAGATGATTATGATGGCACTTAACAGTATGCCATTGGGTAGAGGTCGCCACTCGTATTGCCATATTGTACGGCGCACAAATTCTAGCAACCGGAGTTTCTGGACTCATTGCTGCGGGAGTCTTTTACGGTCTTGACCATGTAAAGGGCATTTCTGGCTGGAGATGGTATGTGTCGATGCGCCGATTGATTTGTTTACAGGATGCATCGCTAAAACGTTATATTGTGACAGGCTTTTTATCATCGAGGGATGTACCACGGCCGTAGTGGCTGTCGCTGGCTTCTGGCTTTTGCCAGATACCCCTAGTACGACTCGCTGGCTGAAACCTGACGAACGTGCCCTTGCCCATGCGAGAATTGAAAGGGATAAGATGGGTGAACCAGAACAAGCATCAATGATGGAAGGTCTCCGGCAAGCTTGCAAGGACAAACGGACGTGGTTATTCTGCCTGATGCAAAATTTCCATTTGTCTGCCTGCGGCTTCAACAGCTTCTTTCCCACGTGCGTTTGGCGCGAATACCAGTATTTTTCTTTAACACATCGCTGATACTTCTGGTAGCGTTGTCAAAACAATCGGGTTCAACACCACGATCACGCTGCTCCTCACATGCCCACCTTTTATCTTTGCGGGCGCAGCGGGCATCCTTTTCGGATATAGCTCCGGTCGATTTCACGAACGCACATGGCACATTACTGTAGGCCTCACAATCGCCATCGTCGGGTTCGTGATAGCGGCATGCACGCTCAACACCGCCGGGCGGTATATCGCTTGCTTCATCTTTCCGATCGGGGCGTATTCCGTGAACTCTGTGATTATCGGCTGGGCATCATCCACATTATCGCAGACGAGAGAGAAGCGAGCTGTATGTATATCTGTCTCTTTCTTCCGTTTGCTCACACTTTACCGTGTCGACTAAGCACATCTAGGTAATTCTCGCCATGACAAATGTAGGCGGGCAGATTGGCTACATTTATGGCGCATACGTGTGGCCTGATACTGATTCTCCCCGATACGCGATTGGGTTTGGCTCATCGGCAGGGTTTGCATTGTGTTCAATTTTCTGCGCTTGGTGGATGCGGTACTTGCTGAAGAAGGAGAATAAACAACTCAGGGAGTCACATGGGTCTGATCTGATAAATTATTATGGATATTAAGCAGCATTTGGAGCACACCCTATGTTCGTCACTCGTCTCCGAGTATAACTTGACTCCTTATCTATGTGCTCTCATCCTCAGTCCTCGCACAAAAAGATAGCGAAGATCCAAAAAGAACGTAGATGCTAAAAAGGTACTTCGTCTCAGAAGTGCCCCCGGCCAGGATCGAACTGGCGACCTCCGGATATCAAGCAGTTTGAACCACTCGTCATAAACTGAAGTATGAGACCGGCGTCATGACCAACTAGACCACAGAGGCTTATTGACTAGCCTAGCGTTTCTGGCAAGAAGGTCGAGCCTATGCGGTGAAATTTCTCTTCTGATTTCCACTTTCCGTTGAGCAGGACGTATGGCATACGATCACAGGACCACAGGCTGTATGTACATACAATCTGTTTTGAGCGCTAAGAGGGATGGGCATCTGATAGAAGACCGAAGCTTCACACATTGAACGACTGGTACTTCGTATGAGTGTTTCGAGATAACTAACTAACTAGTCAGCTAGTTATCCATCACGGCAGGCCGGATGAACCTCGGAGAAACAAGGTTGACGTTTCGTCATCTCCAGAATGTCAACAACCAAACACTTCCACGGAGAGTTGGAGGGATCTTGTTTATATACTTTATAATAGATCATTGTTCAATTCTTGAATCTTACGATTAATTGCAATGTCCTCAGAAGACATGGAGCTGGCATTGAAGCGTTTCTTCTCATCCCCGCGTTTTGCTGTGGCGGGGGCAAGTACAGATACGAGCAAATATGGCTACAAATGTGAGAGTACTCTGCGTCGCACCCCGCGTTATCACTAGTAAATACCTACGTGAAGATAGGGTATGTAGCTATGCTGACAAGACGTCGTTGAATCCAGTACTCGCCTGGTACCACCAGCACTCACTGCCAGTAACCCCGCTCAATCCAAAATCCCCCGAGATCAAGCTGCGGTCAAAAACCTATGCTACCGTGAAGTCACCTTCTGAGCTTTCTTCCCCAGCGCAAACCTCGCTGTCAATTGTTACCCCGCCAAAGGTCACTCGGGAAATTCTGAAGGAGGCGCATGCAGTGAATATTCCTGCTGTGTGGTTGCAACCTGGGACCTTTGATGATGAGATCCTTGAGTATGCGAAGAAGAACTTCAAGGCGGCGATTGGTGGTGCAGGAGGGAATGGAGATGAAGGCTGGTGTGTGTTGATGGACGGTGAGGATGGTTTGCAGGCAGCTGGAATAGATTGGACCCTGCAGAAGTTGTAATCCATGGTCAGTTTGTTCAGGCTAAGGGAGAACCTTGATGTAAATATCTCATTTATGCTTTGTTTCCTGGCAGTGAAGTTTTCTTTGTGAGAAAATGAGTCGGGTCAAGCCTGAAGTGGTGTGCTTGAATAGCAGGAATTGGCGGTCATTGTCAGCGAGAGCAATCATTGGGGTTGCTTGGACAGCCTCATTCAACCATCAATAAATTTGTGTGGAGGAAAGCTGTTCTGTCAAACAAAGCCAAAACAACACATCATCCATCCATAATGCCCTCAACAGGTCATAGTTAGCAAACTCTCAACATCTCCTCAGGTGGCTGGGAGTAGCTGCTGCTCTGTTTGGGTTTTCCAACCACCATCAACAACATCACTGTCGGTCGGTTTTCAACCACCTCATTACCTTCTCGGCATGTTCACCGGCGACCACTAAGCAACAACATATATCAGGCATGACTGTGTCAGAATCACCCATGTCTGGGGATTTTTTTCTCGATAGCCCTGTCCCTCCCAAACTAGACCTCACCGGCGCTCGATCGCAGTTCTATCGTTCTCCTCGAACACCATCTGCGACGTCGTCTCTTTGTCGTTCAGTGACGTCCTCGGCTCCCCAAAATGGGCGCAAACGTGCAAGATACGGCTATACCGACATCGACAGTCACCATACGATTGGCACCTTTGACAGTCGGGCAGGAGATCAATCGATTCAATCTTACGATCCAATCAGCCCGGCTCCGTTGACCAATACCGACTACCGGTTAGCTGCTGGAGGTTTAGAATCACACAAAATTCCCCTTACGTCCATTTCGACGGCACTCGACCATGACGATAACGGAGCGGAGCTGGATTACCGACCTAGTCGCTACTCTACGTATCCTCTGACGCCCGGTGAAGGCAACAAACGGAAACGTCAGATACCGGCCTTGTCCGGAAATGACGTTGAAGAAAGCAATGCATTATCTTCGCCCTCATCGCTTGGATGGGGCCGAAGTGTGTTCAACCTTGTTGGGGGAGTTGCTGGGAAGGTCTGGGACTTTTGTTGGTCAGGTGCGTTCCGGGGCTTTTATGCCGGTGGAGGAAGAGGCTACGACGTGAATACTCCGGCACCGAACGCAGCCTTTACTGAATCTCTCGATCAAAATATCTTTGAAAAGTTCAACCAGGTTGAAACCCCCAGATATTTTCAATCCAATAATCCCTTTTCCACCGAGCGGCAACAACTGGATAATGATTGGGTGTTGGTTAAGAATAATGAGAAGGTCCCCAGCGAACGCACTCCATCACGTTTACCTGTCAAGGTGCCTCAACGAAGTGGCGTTCCGCATCATGCTGGATCTCGGAGGCCAGCCGTCAGACCCACACCGAAGAGGCCCAGTCTAATTCCCGTTAGACCTTCCTCCTCCTTGTCTCATCAATACCAGGGCTCTAGCCCTCTTCCGACCAGTTCTCCAATTGCTCACAGTCTCTCAAAAGCGCCAAATGAGAGCCCGTTGGCCCGTGAAGCTCAACGACACGCTGCAAAGATCCGTCGCAGGGAAAGGGAAGAAGACGCAAGTATTCGTCGACTAAATGACCAACTAAAAGCTATGATTCGTGAAGGAAAGGAAGCGCTTGGAACAAAGATTGAAATTGACGATACGATGGATTTGGATGGTTACGAATAAATTTACGAACTTCTTTACTTCATTCCGGTTCGTTTGAGCGCCTTATTGCTACAGAGTATATTTACTTACGCATTTTTTCGATGCTGTTGCGTTCCCCGTTTATTTTATGTCCTTACTAACGATGTCACGGTCTCTTGTATTCGTTCGATGGGCCTTCCATTTGCTCCCACATCGGTTTCCGTTTCTACATGATTACATGCAACCGGTGTCTATACAGACTCTATCACACCCTTCGCTTAAGGAACGCTTGCTGCATTTGTCCCATTTCGGGGTGCGAATGGGCTATGACTGCTGCTGCATATCTTGACTGTGTTTGTGCTTCGGCAGAGACCTTTTGATGAACACGATTTTCCCATTGGTTCCCTGCGATGATATACCCTTATGTCTCCTCTAGCTGTACTGTTGAGGCTCTTTGTAATTCAGTAATTTGTTCAGCTTCCTCGAACTTGCTTCAGTGGCATGACAATTGACTTTGATGTCAACCACTCATTGCAGTGGGACTTGACTGATTTTTACTAAATGCTCATGGAGTAGTATTTTAGCTTATGTATGAATTAATTAATAAATTGAAACCAATTCATTTCAGAGATTACTAGTTACATGTAACATGCTGCAGAGTACGGAGTACTTCCAAGTTGTCCCTTTTGCAGAGAGACAGCACTTGGTGTGATTACCTAAACTTGTAGCCCACAGAGTTGACCAAGAATTAACTCAAGTGCCTGAGACATGTTGATAGCATATCATGTTTTCTTTTGTGCTTCTTTCTGGCCACCTTTGCAGGGTCTTCCAATTCAGTATCTATCCGTGACAAATGTTATGAGCGAGCACAATTGACCGTGCTCTACAGAAGCTGAATGGCCAGTTGATTCATTGCTTTCATCAGGAGTTGATGGACCATACTCCAGGATCAGAAATCATTCCCTTGAAATCCGAGCATTTCACCAGATGCCTCCGTTTGTACCGCGCAAAGACCGAGCTGAAAGCGGCACTCCATCAAAGCGTGGACTGTTGGAGGCCCTCGACACACCTCCACCATCCGCGCCACTCGAAGTGCTCAAAAGGCGAAAAATTGCTCCGGGGTCGGACACTTCGTCATTAAGCTCTCTGTCTAGTTCAGAATCAGAAGACGGTGGTACCGACGCAGCCACCGACGATGATGAAGCGAATTGGGAGGATGTTCTTGCAGCCCCGTCCGGCTCTGCAGCAGTTCCCACCCCTGAGCTGCGAGATCTGGATATCACGCTGCATAAGAATCATCAGAGTACCCTGACGGAGCCTCTTGGCGCGAAAAAGGGCCCTAGCAAGATCGAGCGGTTTATCAGGATTCAAACGCACTGCATGCATGTTCAATTTCTTTTGTTTCATAATGCTATCCGGAATTCCTGGATAAACGACTCCGAGATTCATGGAATACTACTTGAGAAATTACCAGAAGGCATAAAAAAGGAAATCCAAAGATGGAGGGTTGCAGCCGGTCTGGAAATTCCGCGGCCGCCTCCAAAGTCGACGTTGAAGAAACGGAAACGGGATCGGGATTGGAGTGAAAATTCGACCCATGTCGAGCCAAACCAGCCGGACCTCAGCAGAGGGGACCCTACTATCCTTTTATTAAGAGTTCTAGCGGCTTACTGGAAGAAGCAGTTTAAGATTACGTCTCCTGGACTATGTAAAAAGGGCTACAGGCCTGCGTCGGTGCTGGAGGAAGAACTAAAATTGTTTAACAAAGGCGAGGAGGCAGACGATGCTCGATTCGGGGAAAGGATTCAGAATCTCAGCGAGTTCCGTGAACGCGCTCGTCGTCTGTATGGATCTCCTGATGTAGGTGCTCAATTGTTCACGGCTCTGTTGAGAGCGCTGGGTCTTGAGGCAAGATTAGTAGCAAGCCTGCAGCCGATTGGGTTTGGATGGACGAAAGTCGAAAACTATACTAGTCCCAAGGACACAGAACAAACCAGTTCTTCAGAAAGCGAGAGTAGTCCTGCAGAAGAGGAGCTCCCGGCCAAGTTGAAGGCAAAATCCAGGAGACAACAAAAAGCCGGCAATGAACCCCTTTTTCCCACATACTGGTCCGAAGTTGAGTCACCTGTTACCCAGGAAATTATACCTGTGGAGCCCTTGATTTTACCTAACTCTGTTGCATTGACCCCTGAGCTCCTGGCAGCATTTGAGCCAAGAGGGGTGAAAGCCGAGAAGGCCAAACAACTTATTGCCTATGTTGTTGCGTACTCGCCTGATGCAACCGCGAAAGATGTTACCATTAGGTATCTTAGACGGCAAACATGGCCTGGAAAGACAAAAGGATTCCGAATACCGGTCGACAAGCCCATTGATACTGGACTGGGTACTGGGCCTTTTGGATATGACTGGTTTAAAGCCACAATGAGAGGTTATGTCCGTCCGAAAGATAAGCGAACGGCAGTGGATGAGAAAGAGGATTCCGATCTAGTGGCTAAACAGCCGGAAAAGAAGGCCCCAAAAGAAGGAGACACTTTGCAAAGTCTCAAAGCTTCTAAGGAATTCGTATTAGAGCGATTCTTGCGCCGGGAAGAGGCAGTCCGTCCTGGGACACGCCATGTGAGGACATTTATCTCCGGAAAAGGTGCAAAACAAAAGGAGGAAAGAGTTTATCGGAGATCGGATGTCCAAAAGTGTTTATCAGCGGAGAGCTGGCATAAGGAGGGCCGGCGGGTGAAGCTTGGTGAAGCCCCATTGAAACTGGTCCCGATCCGAGCGGTCACATTAAACCGGAAACGAGAAGTGGATGAGATGGAGCGCGAAACTGGCGAGAAACCGAAACAAGGTCTCTATGCACTCCATCAAACTGAGCATATAATACCTGACCCGATAAGGGATGGGAAAATTCCAAAGAACGCATATGGTAACATAGACTGTTTCACCCCGTGGATGGTTCCGAAAGGCGCTGTGCATGTCCCTCTGCCAGCCACTGTTCGGGTATGCAAAAAGCTCGGTGTTGATTACGCAGAAGCTGTTATTGGTTTCGAGTTTGGTAGCAAAATGGCGGTGCCCATCATTCAAGGAGTAGTTGTCGCTGCTGAAAACGAGGGTCTCGTCAAGGACGCATGGCGGGCAGAGGATGCTCAAAGGCGAGAGAAGGAGAGATTGAAACATGAAAAGCTGATTCTTTCTACTTGGAGAAAGTTTGTCATGGGGCTTCGAATAGCGGAACGGATACAAGAAGAGTACGGGAATACCGCGGAAGCGGAGTCCCAGAATCCCTTCGTCAATAGAAGAGGCGCTCTGTCATCTAATGAGCACCGCGCCGGAGAAGGTGAAGCAGATGCTCATGAAGGAGGTGGCTTCCTGGTCCCTGGCGAAGATGAACCGGAACATGACCAGCTCGTAGCCCAGGAACGAGCTCATGGAGTTGGAGGGAATAGAGAATCACCGATAATCTTAGATGGTAACACGTCTTCCGAGCTTAGTGATGCAGAATCTCTCGAATCTCTGTCATCTTAAATGAAACAGATTCGGCATTTAGGGGGACGGCAGGCCTTGAAGCAAAGTCAGGCGCTTTTTGTCTGCGGGCTTCAGCAATCAGCCTGTGCAAATTATGAACTGTACCATGCACTGCGTAGTTATATCTCATCTCAAGGACTATGCCATCATTATTCAGAGCCGAGACGTTCGTAGTCTAGTGAATCGTCGCCATAGTTGGAAGGTCAACTCATGGACACCGGAGTCGTCCCGAGGAGCGGAACATCACAAAAGAACACCCAACCTCCGCCGGGGGACAATTCCAACCTCAATGCCCCTACAATTATGGCTCTAATACCCAAGAATCCCGTCTATTTCGGGCCTTTCTCAGTGACAACGCAGGTAAGCTTCAATAGTTACCTGCGACCAGTGCCTCTGATGTATCGACAATAGTCTTCCCAAAGCTGCTGTTGACACGGAATGGTAATTAATCTGCCCAACCTTCAACAGGTCTTCTTTACGACGTCACTGAGTTTCGCACTCGTTAATCTAAAACCTCTTCTGCCCGGCCACGTCCTCGTTTCACCTCTTCGCAATGTCCCCCGCGTCTCGGACCTCACCCCTGCGGAAACAGCGGACCTCTTCCTCACCGTGCGCCGGGTAGGCCGAATGGTCGAACGCGTTTTCCAAGCGTCGAGTCTCAACATTGCAATCCAAGACGGGATAGACGCGGGCCAGAGCGTGCCGCATGTTCATGCACACATAATCCCGCGCAAAAGAGCAGATTTGGATCACAAGGGTGGAGGGGATGCGATATACTCGATGCTGGATGGTGACGAGGGTGATATCGCAAAACATTTGTGGGAAAGGATGGAAGGAAGACGTCGTCCGAAGTTCCCAGCGGTGGATAACGACAGCAGAAGGCCTCGGACCGACGAGGAAATGAGAGAGGAAGCGGAGCTGTTGGCGAAAGAGATGGAGAAGGAGCCGTTGGATTGACGAACGAGGCTAAACTGCCAGCGCGAGACTCCAAAGACGATTGAGCAGAAGAACCAGTGACTCGTCATATCGTTAGATTTCTCGTCAATGGAGAAACCATTGCCCATGCTAGGTAAACCCTCATGGCTGAACGGAGAAACCATAGACGAAAGCACGATGCATCCAGCAGTGCTTCGCTTGATATGATGATGAGGAGACGTACCCAAGAAGGCTACGGCAAACAGGGACAATGCTGGAGAAAGAAAATAAATTGACTACGGCCCTGCTTCCAGTTCTACCAATTCTAATAATGAACACCCATCCGAATTCAAGTCGACCACCAAAAGAGCATAGGAAATGATTTCTATGGTTTCGTCATCTTCTCATCATATCGTAGATACCAAACACAAGGAAAATCGTCGATGGTTATGGGAGAGGCGGCGCGCCGCCCTTGTCCGCCCAGAACGCTTCTCTTTCTTTCAACACGGCCTCCGCCCACTCTTTCACTTCCGGAAGCTGAATACGCTTTAGAACGCCATAGAACTCGGTTAAGTGGATCTTGCCACCGTGCGACCGCTCGTACTCTATCGTTTGCACCAGCAATTCCATTTTATCGACGTCGTGAACGAATTTCGCCTCTAGAGTCTCGTTATCCTCATATTCTTGGAAAATGGATCGCATAGCTTCTCCAGCTGAACCGCCGTACACCCCGCCCAGCAGGGTTTTGGAAATATACTCCATCACTTCCGCTTCTCGACGCGCTTTCTCAGCTTTTGTCACGTCGGTATCTACCGGCGTTATGTCTCCGACCACCGACTCGGCCATATCGTGAATCAGCGCCATTTTCGTACAGTGTGGTATATTGAGCTTTTGAGCTAAAGATGGCGGCGCAAGCATAGTCATGATTGCCATGCGATACATATGATCGGAGATTGATTCGCCATTCTTGATATCAAACCGGCGCCAACCTTCTCGCTTTGTGGTCTTAAGCCGTTCCAGAAGGTGGAAAAAGGGAAGAGGCGAGGAACTGTTTTCAAGAGGAGGATGAGGGAGGCTCGCAATCACTGTATACAATGGACCAGTTAGTGAACAGTTACTAGGAGACAAGATTGATATTGGAAGCTGTTGCTATACTGTTTGCAGCAGACACGAACCTGATTGTGTCGACCATGACGTTGTGTCTGCCGGTTGGGAACCCATGATTTAAGACTGGGTGGAAATGGGTATAGACTGCAAAAAGTGTTGTACAAGAGGGAAAAGTATTTATCTATAAGACAACCGCTTGAAATCAACCCGAAGAACAAAGCACTTTGCACGGAGTAAGTTGCGAGTTGCGATGAAGCAGCTTCCCGCAAGGAACAAAAGCAGCTGAAGCAAACAGTGCAAACAAAGCCACCGCCATTGATGCAGCCAATTCATCCCTCAACACAAACATAACACTGAACAACAGCACCCATCCCTGTTGTTTGAGGATGCAGGGTATTTTCTTGAGAAAAACAGGAAGCTTTGGGCAACCTGTGAAATAACACCGCGCAAGAAAGAACATGCGCCCAGCTCAATGCAGCGCTCTTCCGCCCGTTCACCAACCAAATCAAGGGTGGAACCATGGCTCTGCCCAACGCCTCTCTCTGTATTCCTCCGCAACCTGAAGCTCCTTCGTCTAGACAACCGCCCGGACTGGCCTGGCATTGCCTTGGAGACTTTATCCGGCTCGCAAAACAATCTTCGGCGCAGAATTCAAGCGGTGGAATGGTCCTTATATCACCTGTTCCTGATATGGGACAAGAATGAGACACATACTGTATGCTACCTCTTTAGCGCAATGCCGCTTGCCTCTTCTTTGGGTTGATAGGGACAATAATAATGACAACCTTGTAGAAACTTCAACCCTTCTTCCCACCCCTTGAACCTTTGCAGTCAATTAATTTAAGAGCTGCGCTTTTTCGGGCACTCTCCGATCTAAAGAAAAATGGCGTTTTGGGACGAGAGGCGATTCTCCGAAAAACAATGCTGGATGACTGCAAAGGCGAGAAATTCGAGGAGATTCTCGCAGCTTTTTCCAGCGCCGTCCTACGGAAGTCTCTTTTGCCCGGCCAGGTTCGAAGCCAAGTTCTTGAACAAGCTACTGCTCAGCAATTAGCGCCATGTCAGCAGGAAAACCTGCTCCCTTTGGTCCTTGCCTATCGCTCTTCTCTTACCGCTACTATCAAAGAAAGAAAGATCTTGAGTAGCTTCTATGCAGATCTCAATAAACACCTTGTCGCCAAAGCGGACGTCCTCTCCGCCCATTCTACAGGAGGCTCACCACCTGTTTACCATGCCGATAAATTGGAACACGTACGGCGCAGTATTACTTCCGCATGGTATGGCAATGAAGAATGGGCGAGAGCGATTCTAGATGGTGGCCTGCAAGTTGATTTGGATCCTCTATTGGAGATAGACTTCCCCCGATTACGGTCGTTGGCAAAGACTAACGCTTTGGAGTCCGTAACTTCACGCAAATCATCTGATCTTCTTGCAGATTTGGATGAACGAATTGCCCAGCAAAAACTCAGGTTAAAAAAATGGCGGGAATTTAGACAATCGTTGGCGGAAGATAAGTTCAAAGCGGAGACAACAGAACCGGCCAGCCAGAATCGTACACTGACGTTTCGCGATCATCAAAAGTTGACGATAGCATCCCTTTCACCGCCGGGTCAAACGACTCAAGAAAGAGCCTTACATTTTGCGGAATACCAATCGCTCTTGGGTGACATTCAGAAGTCCCTTGCCAAAGTCAAAGGGTCAGGACCTAACCCGCAACAACACCGACGGAGGATGGCGAGTCCTTCGGCTGAAGGAAAGATTGCTAGAGATGAGCAGAAGATGAGTCGAAAATCTCGCCACGTTCCCAGCGTCCATTTGTCTGCCTACCCTGACGAAACGAACAATTCAAACGAATTGAGCTCAGTCAGTCCCTCAGCAGATACGTCGATGCAAAACGTCATCTTTGCCACAGACACATCAGTTACCCACGAGAACAGACCGAGCACCTCAGGGAGCAATCTATGCCGCGATCCGAACCCCCAGGATTTTACGCAGGACATATCCGATCGAGATAGTCATTGTTCCTCCTCCCTCATCGAACGCACTCGGCAATCGATGTCACGGTTGTCGGTTCCGGAAGCCCGTCCCCGGCAATCCCTTAGTGCATCGAAACATTCGCGGCAATCCCAGTCTTTTTCCGTCAGCCCGTTTGAAACTCCCAACAATAAACGGAAGCAAGAAAAGGCCCATCAATCAGGTGCTACCACCCCAAAGGATGACCTTTTTCAGGAAGATGCAGACTATGCCAGTGTGTTTAGAAGTCGCCCGAAGATTGCTACGAGCCCAATTAACTCCCCTGCTGCTCATGCGCCACTATTCATGGGTAGACAGGATGAAATGTCAGATATAGAAACTGGAGAAGGAGATAGTTATTTTGACCTTGACGCGGAGGATTCGCCTTCGATGAGAAGAAAGACAGTATACATGTGATGGGATGATAATTGTAACGAAGAAATGTTATTTAAAGCTAAAATCAGATTGAATGTCGTTCTAACAAATTTTGTATAAAAAGCAGACACTATTCTGGGCCCCATCACTCAAGAGATACAAGGCGGAATTCCGCCCTTGGCAAAGGCTCCGCCCTGTGCCAAGAGCGGAGGATCTTCCAACCTCAGCACACGCTTAATTTGTTATCCGACTTATAACGTCCCATTATTTTTGAATTTCTATCGTCTACCGATGTTAAGAGACAGTTGCTGACTCGCTAGACTACGATATGATGCCGCATGTGCCAGGCACAGCATGGCCTCCAAAGGTCAAAACTTGAAACAGAGCTTTTAACGCTCATTATTCGCCTTTTGAGACCACCTCCTTAACGTCGCCTAGAAAGCCGAGTAGGCTTTCTTGCCAAATCCCGGGATCTTTTCCAAGCCCTCTGCCGATCAAAACGAATTTTGACGCTCCAGCAGATGATGGGCCTTTTTTGGCAGAGTCTGTGATTTCAAATATCTCTCGAACACCTTGAACGATTTTGACACTGCCGTCGGTAAGGTGAAGTATTCCTTTAAGACGGTGGATCTCAAAATCAAGTGTGGATTCTCTTTGGGGTTTGTGGGTTGACGGGGACGGCAATTGCTGTTCCCATAGTATAGAACGCAGCCATTCGTCGACCAGGGGAAGTTTGGATTCGGGTATATCTGGAATCGTGAACGAGATGGTGGAAATAGACTAGAGGCACAGGTCAGAAGCAAGGGGATAACAGGTTTGACGGGATGACAGGATACATACGGGGTCTAGTTGACTCTGGCCCTTTTCAGTAAAGTTGACATTTGCTAGCTTATCATAAGCATGCAACTCTAGTAACGCTCCCTCAATTTGTGGCACTTTGCTATGGTCAGTTATGTGGATAGTTGCTAAGCCGTTAATCCCTGTAATCCGCCGTTTGATGTGTTCGAGCTCCTCGGGCGTAACAAGGTCACTCTTATTCAAGATAATCACATCAGCATGTGAAATTTGTAAATGTGCAGTGGTTAGAACCGCGTTGCTGTGGCTCTCTTGAACCTCCTCCGGCTGTGGTTTGTCAAGGAGGTGACAGATGTTTTTTGCATCTACTAAAGTGACAATCCCGTCGAGGTAGATAGAACTTCCCAGGCCGTCATCAACCCAGAATAAAGGGGCTATATTCCCTGGGTCGGCAAGGCCCGTGGTTTCTAATAGTATGTAGTCAAAGCTACCACGTCGGCTCATAAGAGATTCAATGGCGATGACACCAGTGTCTCTAACAAAAGCATGTGAGCTTTCGACTTTCATCCAAAGCGCATGCCCAGCAGGAGGGACAGACCTCACTGAGCAACATAGACAGCCGTTTGGCAATTCCAGCCATTCTTCAACTTGCTGGCCTTCTTGATTGACAGTTAGGGACTTTTCAATGTCGGCAGCTAGGAGAAATCGTCAGGTATGAGTATCTGAAGTCGCAGTCCACAGACGTACAATCGCCAAACTCTACATTCACCGTTAGTTAGCGTCGACCAGGTCATATATATACCAAGAGGTATCTCTAGGCAGAATAGTACGAGCCGTTCAGAATGACAGCAATCTTCTTCCCATGTCTCTCATTTAGGATATAATTGAGCAGAGTGGTTTTTCCAGCACCGAGGTAGCCTGCACGGCAGCGTCAGCATGGTCGTTAGTCTATCCCTATCTTCTTGACTAAAAATCTGGCTAAAGGAGTGATGTCTAGTACCTGTTACGATAGTAATGGGAACCCGTGGAAGGTTGGCATCGGATGGGGATTTGGGCCGTTCTGATTCATCAGGTTCGATGGAAATCAACTCTGGGGGGCCATCTTCATCAAAATCTTTGATATCCATTTGAACAAAGACAATTAAAAACAATCTACAACAGAATATCAAATCATCAACAGTCTCATCTGATGGAATGTATTGAGATGTAGCATTCCAAACCGGATTCAAAAGTAGGGCTGGGGCACATTGTTAGTCATCACCCATCTCACCTGGACTGGGGAGATTAAGGATGGGGAAATATATCGATAGTTCTAAATACTTTTTTTAGATACAAATACTCTCAAGGTCTTGACTTGTATGCCAGTCCTCCGGAATAACACTCGTGCTATCCGAGCCACGCAGGCTGCGGCTAATAAGAGCACTCTGTCATGACTCGCGGAAAGCGCTGTGTTGATTGTTGTTGCAAGCGCGCTTAACTAAATGATGCCTGAATTAGTCAGCTACAATTAGTTAGCCTTACACGTGACTTCTTGCCAGATCCACACCCCACGTGACAAGCGCCATCGCAGCCAATCCGCTTCGATATTGAACGAGGAACAATTATTGCGAGCTGATCATCGATGGTCACGGATGGTTATCGACTCCTGTGCAGCTCTACGTACATACAATCGCCTTCGCCAGTTTGACCAGCCAAACGCTTGGCTAGCCTCAGCCAAGTCATCTTTCCGGTGCGCAATTAAAAGGGCATTTAATTTCCCAGGGCTGCTTCATGCGATTTCAGAATGACTGCGATAGGAGCTTCCCCGTCGAGCTCGCCGCGCCTACCCAGTCCCCCTCCTTTCACAGAAGTGCAGATTGGACCCAAATCGCCCACCGTGAACGATAGTCTTTTAGCCACTTCCCCTGCACAGGATGACGCTTCCACCCGGCGAATTCGTCCCGGCACCAAAGCCGTAGATATGGCCTCCGGGCCACCACTTGTCCCGCTCTCACAAGTGTGTTGTTGAGCCAAACCACAGCCCTGTGTATGTGGATCATCAGAGCTAACTATACTCCTCCAATTCTAGCTCGACTCTCCTTTCCAACTCCAAGAACATCTCAAAGCTTCCTATCAACACTACACCCGACCTCCTGGCTCCTCTACTGTGGTTCCGATCAATCGCGCGACCGCCGAACAACTCGCCGAGCCCCCGGAGGGTGTTGAGCGCTCTCTTTGGCTCTATGAACTGTGCCGCTTTCTTACAATGAAGGCAAACAATCTTATCATTGCTTTTTTTGCCGAAACTCCACCGTGCTCGGTGCAGACATGTCCTGAAATGCGCGCTTCGGAATGGCAGTACCTTTGTGCCGTGCATGATCCGCCAAAGGCGTGCTGCGCGATTGATTATTGTTGCCATACACTCGATTGGGCGACGAACATCCTCACATCGCCAAAGTTCTTTCCCAGTAGACTGACGCTGGGGAGTGAGGCTGGAGGTGGCCCGCAAGCAAGCATGAGACATTTAACAAACATCTTCAGAAGGGTTTATCGGATTTTTGCGCACGCTTGGTTCCAGCATCGAGAGATCTTTTGGCAAGTAGAGTGCCACGATGGACTGCACGTTTTCTTCAAAACTGTTTGCGACGTGTATAATTTACTTCCTGAGGACAACTACACCATTCCTGCCGAAGCAGAGGGAGAAGAACCACAACCAAATAAGCAAGAAGAAGCAGCTCCGAAAGTAACGATACTACGCAAAGAAGATAAACATCAGCCAGAGTCAAGTTTGGATCCCGCTTCTACCTCTGTAATCGCGGGAGCGACCACGAGACGACATCGCCACTCACCCTCGACAGGTGCTGCCGTCGGCACGATAGCAGAAGCCTTTGAAGATGAAGAAACGGCTAAAAACACGGGCCACAATTCTGCTCCTGAATCCACAAAGGAACTCGAGGAAGAACCAGAGATGCACGAGCTCCGAGTTGATACACCGCCCTCACCGCCTGAGGAACCTTCGGAAGCCTTCGTGACACCGGAGGAAATTACAACAGCATCACCGGATGAACTAGACGATGAAGAGCGTACAGACGCGGTTAATACACCTCCTGAAACTTCTGAGCCGAGTGACTCCCCTGAAATTCCGGCTATGAAGGAAGAACAACCTGGACAAGAAGACGCACAAGAGCTAGTTCAAGCACAACAACAAGAGCAAGAACCAGAACCAGAACTAGCGTCGTTAATAGGATTACCTAAGGATTCCGAACCGGACTCTAAGGCGGAAGTCCTCACAGAAGCTCCCTCTGATGACGTGCCGACCGAAGCCGTACCCAAAGAAGAACCGTCCTTGGAGGCAGACACAGAAAAGGACCAGCTGGAAGGACATATCAATATCCAGGCCGAGCCGGAAACAGAATCTCAGCCAGCTGATGAACCGAAAACCGCTTCAGAAGAAGTAACAAAGGACGCAGAGGAAGCCGAGAAGACGTGACATGCATATATTGAGAGGCTGGCTAGGTCAGAGGATGAGGCTGCTGTACCACTGTGATGATTCAAATCGGTTTTTCGGAAATGATTGTGCACTTGACTTTCTCTTTTTTCCAAAATCTCCACGGATAATTCTGTGTAAACTTCTTAGTCCTAGTGTATAATTATGTTAATTTTAATGAATGATTATTTGATGAGAGATTACGTGAGTATCGATTATCACCGGCTCTGTGTTTGGGGTAAGAGAAATAATAGAAATGCCGGCGTAAATGAGGGAGATGTTGCAGCGCATCATGCATGGCATTTGGGCTCGAAGTACTCCGTATCACTGGCGTAGTGGGATTTATGCAGCATCTCTGGATAGTCTGTGACTTAATGTTATTGACAAGAAGACAGAAGCGGAAAATATATATGCGCAAAAGGCATGAAATGAACTCTAAGATGATGCTGAGAGCAATGTCAACCCGCTTTGCTACCAGACTTTGGTGGCTCCGCTCCAAGAAAAGAATCAATATCAGGCATGGCTCTTGTGTAGTTAGACTGATCAAAATTTCGAACATGTATACATATCACTCGTATGATTCGCTGAATGCTCAAATACAAAACATAGGAATCTCGCTCCTCCCAATCTGCCCAAGAAAAAATAACTCCAAATTGAAAAAATTCTCCCAAAATCTTTGTCGAAAGCCTAGCCACCTGTCACAAAGAAAACAGAGAGGCCATGAAAGAGTATGAAAAGTTGTCCCGATGTTGAATATTCCCCCTTTTTTTCCATTCCCATTCCCATTCCCATTGTCAAAAGAAAATAAAATGCCCATGAAAAAAAATGAAAGAAAGCTGACACGGCCAACGAAAACTGGCAATGAGCCGCCAGCGTATGCTCAAAAGATAAAACCGATTCGCATATTCAAGATCTTTCCCAAAACAAAGAAAAAGGAGAGACAAAAAGCACTCATCCAGAGAAACTCCACCATGCTGATTTTGATATCCCCCGTGAACAAATGAATTCCGAGATTCTTTGATATCGTCGCCGATGTAAAAATGTAAAAGCACACGTAAAACGGGTAGCGAAGAAAGAAACCCGATGTAGTATAACCAGGCGATGTCCGAAGCCGCCCGTACATATAAATGCATGATTGTGAAATGATAAAACTATCCGCCGGTCCGTTCTTCGGAGGACAGAACGGGACTTTGCAGACATTCCAATTACCCCGACGGGTGTGCTGGATTGAGAGGCAATTGCGATGTGAACAATTCGTCAGTGAGAAAGGGTTCGGAGGAAGAGAGTTCAGTTTCTAAATTAATACAAAGAGACGAAGGTGTGGTTGAAGGTTTGCAGTTGTTGATCTCCCACTCTTGTGGCAAAGGAAGCGTCCTGAATGCAGGGCTAATGGGCAATTGCGACAGAAGTAGACTGCCATTGCCAGGCTGGTACGGATCATTGACATGTCCTGCGCTTTTAACTGACGAATTGGTAGGTAAATTTGAGGAGAAGAGGTCGTTGGAGGGTAAAGGATGTGTACCCGCTTGTGGCGTGGGAATATGGGCATTGTCGCCAAAAGAAATATTAGCGAGGACCTCGTGGGCTGAGGAATTGGTGACTGCGTCCGTCGCGGAATACGCCACAAAGGCTGGATTGATGGGCAATTCCGAGGAAAATAAATCGGCAAAGCTCTGTATGCAGGATGCTTGAGCCGCAGTCGAGCAACCAGCATCATCATCAACTTGGTTGGAACAACCAAGAACGAATTTTTCAATGTCGGGGTCTGCCTTTTCAGTAAATTTTTCGGACAAGTAGTCAGTTCCAGTGAATACCCGTTCCTCGGGTTTCCCATTGTTCGGGAAAAGCGTGTCCGTGAAAAGATACGGCATATGGTCACCAATGCCCGTAAGAGCCTCAGGAACTTCCTTTGGCCGAGAGATGGTTATTGTGGGACAGCTAACCTGGTTACCAGGTTCCAGGAGTTCCAGCGGCACTTCTCGCAATATGGAAAATGGCCTCGTGGCTAGAGGAGACTGGTAAAAAAGCGAATTCCTGGTATCATCAAGTCCCAGGCCATACTGCCCATCCAGGACAATGTGGCTGTCAGTTGGATCTACGGACAGGCTTATTTCGTCCAGACGGTATAAATCATCCGTTGGCAAAGGAAAGAGGATGTCATTCTGGACTTCACCATGAGCTGCAGCAGTTTCATGCGGAGCAGAGTCAGTGTTGCTTAAAAGTTTAGTCGATACAGGCAACAACACATTACTGTGTATCCGGCCGTCCAAGCTTCGGTTGGAATTGGGCACACTATGGAAACGAACGCTGTCAGTAGGTTGATCCCAGAAGCCATTCCCGTGACGATGATGATGATTGTGAGACAAATCTGAGTCCGCGATATCGTACTTCTGGGTAGTAAAGAAATTGCCAGAATCCTGCTCGGGATACTCCAAGAGCTTCTCTGGAACATGGAAAGGCAGATCCTGTGGAAACAAAGTCAACAACTCCTTGGCAGAAAGACGATTTTGTGGCCTTGGACTCAGGCAAATGTGGACTATGTTCCGGAAATATTCAGGTATTTTTGAATCACTGGGAAGGGTCAGTGGACGAGGCTGCAGTCCAGGCTCGTCTTCTTCCATGGCCATGGCCCAGAGGGTCATGCCTAGTTGGAAGATATCAGATTTCACGCCAATGTACATTGAAATTCTTTGCTTGTTTTCAATCTTCCTTGTGAATTCTGGCGGTTCCCAGCCGATGGGGCATCCGCGCCGATTGATATCAATGATTTTGGCGTCATCATGCTCATCAACAACCACGTTTGATACTGTGAAATCTCCCTGAACAAACCCAGCTTCATGGATATCCGCGAGACCCTTGATGATCTGTCGCGACCAGCGCTCTCGCCGAGCCCATTCTATCTTGCCTTTATAGTCAAAGAATAGATCGGCCAGGCAACCCTGGTGCGCAAAGTCAAGCAAGAGGCCTTTGATCACAGTCATAGTGTCATCCACTAGGATGCCCTTGAACTTGATTACACAGTCGGAATCCAGTAAAGCATGCAGAGCGTTGATTTCATATAAGAATTCTTCAATCGTGTCTGGGCCGGTAATTTCCTTTTTGACGTAGTCTTCTCCGTTTAGTTTTACATGATAAACGAAGCCCGAGAGATGGCTGTGAAAAGTGATATGGCTTTCCGGGATCAATGGTGGATTTATATGGGCAACGCTTGAAATTGACGGATAAGCGATAACCTCGTCGACATCTTCCGTGACGTGAACATGCAGGCGTCCCTCAAGCGTCTCCAATCTCAAATTCGTCACTGTGTCATAAAATTCGATCTCATCGATCGAGGCTCGAATGGCTTCGTATACTCGAGCATTTTTGTCTCTATGATAACGCAACTCTTTCAGATCCTGTTCGAGCGATTCCGGCTCGGCATCTCGATAATCACAGGTGACGGTCACTTTCCGCCAACGGTTAGGCGCTTCTGCGTAGGTGATGAAGAATTTTTCACGGTCAGATCTGTCCCGAAAACGCAAGCTCAAGTTCAGAATCCACTTTCTATCCAGGTCCAACTGCAACGCGTGCTCGGAGTCTTCTCCATATCCGGATGCATCGTCATTGTAGGCTACGGTGTCGCAGCTATCCAGAACAGGGGAATTGTTCTTCATGGGCAGTCCCTGAGCAGTAAGGTAATTCTCATCCCACGAAGAGTCCGGCGCCGAAGACCGAGGGGCAGAAAGAGCACGCGAGGAACCAGTCCGTTGGAAGCTAATCGGCCTCCGATGGTCTGCCGAGTTGGCGCGGCGATGACTCCTTTCGACAGTTTCATTCGGTGTCAAAAACTCTCTGTTCTCAGATATTTTCCTTTCTAGAGGCGCTTCTGCCGAAAAGCTTAGGGCCACGTTGCTCATAGAACGTCTCTGCGGAGGAGATATGCCATATTTGTCATCGCTTTTATCGTTGATACCACTGCCATCATAACTAGACCTCTGCACAGGTGGTGGGGGTTCAATTGGCGACGGAGGCGCAGCGAGCGGGAGGGCAAAAGGAGATAGCAGAGGAGAGGGGATTTTGGAATGCGGGTTGTTGAACTGGCGATGGCCGTCCCTCCCAAGCAGCCATTTCCGCAAACCCAATCGATGCAAGAAGCTCTGTTTGATCGGAGCAGATTTCTTGAAGTTAGACATGGGTAATATGGGGTCCAGAAACGGGCCGGAAATGTCCGCGATTGAGATGGCCATGCAGCACGACTTGACGCGAGCTCTGGCTCGACAGTCGCGTTACAACTGACCAGGACGATAACCGGCTCGACAGGGTCGGTACGTCCATATGAAAGGACTTGTAGAAAGGTAGGGCCTGCTCAACACCGGTGCGTATCTCCCTCCCTTCGGCGAGCGACCGTGTGCGCTGGGAGGGGGCGCTCGCGAGGCCAGGGAAGGGCGGAAGAATCGGGAGGGCGGGTAGATGTGTCGTCAAATAGCGGACTCCGATGACTTCCGCATACACTGGGCGTCTGTTAATGCTAGGAGGAGTGGAAGTTTCTCCGTTCGGTGTAACGTGGGAAAATGGCCGGGCGGGATAGAGGTGACTGATCGGCTTCGCTAAACCACCCCGGGGACCGATTGAGAACGCCCACAAGAAAAAGCGCTCCAACAACACCGGGTTGAGGAGTGCAAGACGAAGAACAACAGCGAGCAGTCGAATAGATTTGCTCCAAATGATCAGGTGGGCATCAATGGGAAAAACCGAAGAGGAGGAGCCTTGACTCAGTGCGGGATTGGGAGGTCGTAGGGACGCTTCGTTGTTCTCTTTAATCTTGTTGGCGGACAGGTTGAAGATAGACAGTACATTCTATTGCAGTACTCGCTTTCTCTTCAAAAGTAAGTTTGCTAGCAGTGAGACTGGATCGTGTGAATTGAGGGTGGAAAAGGAAGTCCAGAAGCGAGAAGAATCAGCACCGGGATGAGGCTGATGGGGTGGTGGTGAAGAAAAATAATAATAATAATAATAATAATAATTAAAATATTGAGTGAAAAATTTGATTTTTTTTTTCCCTCTCGTCAACAAGGTCTCACCGCCAACGAGACAAAAATTCGTTTCAAAGGAAGAAAATAGTTGAAACCAAATTAACAAATAACCAGCAATTGAATATCAGGCTTAATGGTGCAAAATATCAAGACTGATTCGGACAAAAGCCGGGGTCAGTCAAGCAGAAGAACACTGCCGAATGCTACAACCTTCACGCCTCACCATCTAGGTAATCTTTGATGATTGTCTCTCTGGAACGAACAACTCCAGGAGGTTATTAGAGACCGTCATTCCTTAGCAGTGGCTCTGGCTGCGTGATTTTTCTAGAAATCCCCGACAAGACATTTCCGCTCATCCCAAGACATGCCATGCTCTGCTGGGATATAAGAAGCAATCGAGAGAGAAAGAAAGAAAAGAAACCAACTCCCCTGTGATCTCGGTTGCCTTTCCGTGGTCGTACTGTGGTTCTTCCCGCCCGTTTTACCAGACCCAGAAACTAACTAACTTAACCGTTGTTGCAACAGTCCCAGATTCATTTTAGCTCACCTTTTGCCCTTGAAACCAACGCCCGGAATAAGTTCACAGCACGAATGCACGCAGATACATACAGTGGAGTCTTGTTGCCGGCATGCTTGCTGATAGTCAGCTTGACAACTAGTTACATAAATGCTGCAAAATCCGGGTAAGTTCTACGGATCCGAGTTTCTCTCCTCCGCGATGATTTGCCCTGAAAACACGAAGAAGAAAAAAGAATCCCAGCACGCGGATATGCCACACACCAGGGAATCGTTCTTCTGCCCTCTTGACCTTGTTGGGCTCTCGCATTGGTAAGGCGTCCTCAAGAAGTCAATCCACTGCCTTACACTAACCAGCATCCAGGTATCTGCATTCTCTGCATTAGCGCGAGTTTCTTTTTCCCAGAGCCCTGCCTGTTTGCTGTTCAACCTCGAGTTAGGTCATTTTGGGGCAAAGCGCGCTTTCAACGCTGATTAACAGTCTTGATGCAAGACGAATCTGCGTTGGCTCCAATTGACCAGCGCACAATCATTGCAAAGCTGTTGACGCGGTGCTGCCCTGAGCTTTCTTTTCCTTTTCCCACTCGTCGCCCTTCCATACATGCCGTCATCGCTATTGTGCACCGTTTATTTGAAATCTCTCGTGCTGGGGCCCCAGGAGTTTGAAAGATAAATCGTGAGAGGTGGCCTTGCTTTATAGATGATGGTAACCCTGCCCTTCATCTCACCACCGTCATCTTAAACACCTTGTACCCCCTTCATCATTCCCGCCTTTGCGATCGTTCACATGCCTCTTTTTCTCCAATCTGTTTGGATTTTCTTTCGTAATCCAAGACCTGCAAGTCTGGAGAACCCATTGGATGGAAAGAAGAGGATATTCCATGAATTTCTGGACCCGAAACACTCACTCCTTCAACCAGAGCATACTGGACATCCGGCTATCCTAGGCATGGTCAAAGCCCAACATAAACAGCATAGATATGTATAAGAAGCTCGGATACCATCCGGAGGGTCGACCACTGCAGGCTTCTTACCAGAAGTCTACGGTACATCGCCGATACGCAAGGATCTTTCCATGCTCGTAATGAATTCCGTCACTCGCGGCTTTCCCTTTTCTCCATGCTCACACATATACATACCTGCACTTCAGTTCTAACTGTCTGTACTCCGTACGTCCCAACATGCATGCATCTCCAAGTAGATACATACGCCTCACTGCATGCACACTGCCAGCACCCCAGGAACTACTCTTCATCCAGGACTATCTCTTTAGTGCCCTTCTAGGGTAGAATCTGCACTTCCCCAGAGCAATGCTCCTTTGGTACTAGCCTCAAAGAGCTTTGAAACCAGGCTGCCTCTAGCTAACCGCCTTGCTGTGCCTTCCATGTAACTCTCTTTGAAATGGAAAAGAAAATGAGGCAAACCCTGGTTGTCAGAGGAACTCGTTTGTTGAGACTGCTTAACACTTTTCTCGACCGCCAAACAACAAAAAGGTCGTTGGCCACAACGTATGATATCAATCAGAGGTAAGTCAAAATAAAGGAGATTGAAGCTTGTAACTATACATTCCTGTGTTCACGGAAACTCGACAAAGGAGTAGAGTTCATACTTTCGTATCATGTCCTGAGTCTCGACAAAACAGTTAGCAACAGGCAGGAAATGGCCTGCAACTCGACATGTTTTTACATGTTAATATTGGCAACATCCAGAGCTATGATTTCCAAAAACAAACGCCTCCACTGTTCGATACTGGAGGCGAATTACGTTTCTCGCAACTGGATAGGCATTAAAACACGGACACGTGAAATCTCGACTTTGTCAATATTCACCGAATCTCAATCCGGCTCATTTAAGATCGAAAGATAGAAATGATTCGTTGGTTTTACGACGGTGAACGGGATTATTCGCACAGGTTGACTGCGTCCGCCACAAGCCGTGCATGCAGTTGTGCACGGGACTCTCATTCTCTTTTGCAAAGGACCGAAAGGACGAGGACCAATCGGGGAATGTCGAGGCAGTGGCCGTAGATGGGGTAAATTCGTGCGCCGGAGCGAACGAGATATTCAACGCCATGATGCGGTTCACATTTCGACGGCGGCGCCGGCAGTAACTAGCACCAAGTTAGTTAACCAAGCAAATCATTGTCGCGAATGTATAATCCGAAAACTTGGACCACGGGTTTCTGAGTGTAGTTTACTCTCTAAATGTTGGAGTATCATAAGCACCAGGAAGAAAGCGAGAGGAGAAGAATCGAGAAAATCGAAAGAAGAACTCTAGGTTCCAAGTCATACTCGGAGCAATGGTAAAGAGGTCGAGCCGTTGCTTAAGAGCCCGCTTTGCCCCTGATAGTCACACTATATTTTCGCATACAAAGCATTCTCTGTGGCATCTTAAAAAATAATTAGTCTTTAATCATCAGAGAGATGAGCTTGATAGCTACCTATTTAACGAGTATTCGCCCTGGTGGTATCCGATTGACTCACATGCCTGAAGATGATGAGATGGGTTTTGGAGAGGAGGAGAACAAGAAGAGAAGATTGAGAGCGCTGTCACAACTCACGAAAATATTTACAAGGATGCCAAAGCCTGCTAACGAGCAACAATGCCTCATAAAACTGCGGCATTGAACGACTGTAATTCTTTTCTGTTCTATTTTCTTTTCCGCCCAAAATGAGGATACATACATACCTTGATGTATGCACGATTCCTCCACTGCATTTGCCTGGTATCATCATGTCGACATGACGAAGCACTGAGGAAGGAGAAGTCAAAAGTCTATACGGCATGCAAGCAAGAAAATTGACCCCAAGCTGCTGAGCAGTCATTTTGCAAGAAAAGGGTGCGGTATCACAATGTGGGTACTCCATACTGTACATACAATCCGTTGCCCACACCGTCCAACGGTCCAAGAGAAAGGAAAAAGGAAATAGGGAACGCCATAGCATGCAGAGGAGATGGGAGAGATCCACGTATATATGCCCGTCATACAACAAATAGACAAATTTTATCTAGCACAAAACAACAGTGCGCAAAAAAGCGGGAGAATAATCATTAGGCTAGCAAAAGAACACTGTAACTGCAAACGAATCAGACGTCACTGCGTACTGCTATCGATGTGGCATCTATTCATTTCTTTTCGTCAGTTTTCTCTGGTTCACTCAGTTGAGCTTTCCACATGTTGTTGGCTTCCTGTTTATCGAGATTTTTGAAGACTAGGTTAAACACTTCGGAGTACCAGCTAACAGCATGGCCATCAATGCCTTCTTTAATATTCTATAATCGACGAAATTAAGTTAGTTATCTGCTGATTTTGCGGAGTGAAACAATGAGAAACAGAAGCATACCTGAGGGAGCTCAAGCCAATCAGAGATGTTGTCTGCAGGGAAGATGATGGTTTTGGCTCCTGCACGACGAGCAGCCACGGTCTTTTCTCGTAGTCCGCCAATACGGAGGACTTTACCGGTGACAGTGAGCTCTCCAGTCATGGCAATAGTCGGGTCGAGAGGTTTATCGAGGGCTAGAGATAACAAAGAAGTAGCCATGGTTATTCCAGCAGATGGACCTAGTCAGTTTAATCAGTTAACGTTTCCATTAAAATGCCGTACCATATATTTGTCAAATACATACCGTCCTTTTGAACTGCACCCTCGGGGCAATGAAGATGGAGTTTAGCCTTCTCAAAGAATTTGTTCTCCGGAAATTCCTTGGCGACAAGTGACTTGGCGAACGAGTACGCGATTATCGTTGACTCTTTCATGACGGTCATCAAATTACCCGTCTGCTCAAAGCCTGGTTGCGATGAGTGTGTCAACGCGGACTGCAGAATTGACTCGACATATAACGCCGCACCACCCATGCTTGTCCACGCCAACCCCATGGCCACGCCAGGAGGAGTGACCTCATAAAGTCGGTCGGAAGTGAAGACTGGTGGACCGACATAATCTTTCAAAGTGTCCTCCGTTATGGTGACATGGACGTCGCCTGGAACCTTTGCTGGAAGCAGAGGCGTCTCCTTGCTCAGCTCATCCGCTTCCTTGCTATCTTGAGCTGCCTCCTGAGCTGCTCTCACCTCCGCTCGCACTGTGTCTTCCTCCGTAGGCTCTTCATCGCGCAAATCTTGTATGATCTTCAGGGCGGCTTTCCTATAGACCTTCTCGATCTGTTTTTTCAAATTCCGTACTCCACTTTCTCGGCAATAAGATTTGATGAGCTCTTCAATGGCAGTCTTTTCCAGATTCACATCAACGTCCTTCAGCCCGCTCATCTCCTTCGCAGCAGGGGCAAGATACCGCTCAGCAATTGCCATCTTCTCGTCGGCAACGTAACCGGATAACTCGATGACTTCCATACGGTCTAGCAAAGGCCGTGGAATAGTATCTGTCATATTTGCTGTGCAAACGAAAAGGACCTTCGAAAGGTCCACCGGAACGTCCATGTAATGATCTAAGAAAGATGAGTTTTGTTCGGGGTCCAGAAGTTCAAGCAGCGCCGAAGATGGATCTCCCTGATGTCCGCGGCCGATCTTGTCTACTTCGTCGATGAGGATAAGGGGGTTCTCTGTCTGACACTTCTTGAGAGCTTGGATGACACGTCCAGGCAAAGCACCCACATAGGTTCGTCGATGACCTTTGATCTCCGCCACATCCGTCAACCCACCAACACTAAACCGATAGTACTGTCTGTTAAGAGCACGAGCAATGGATTTGCCGATACTTGTTTTGCCCACACCGGGAGGACCGACAAAGCAGAGGATTTTGCCTTCGACTGTTCCGCGAAGTTTTCCAACGGCAATGAACTCCAAGATACGATCTTTAACATCTTTGAGACCGTAATGATCTTCATCCAGCACCTTCATCGCATGCTTGATCCCAAAATTCTCCGCACTTCTTTTGCCCCATGGGATCTGTGTTATCCAGTCAAGGTAGTTCCGGGTCACGTTGAACTCGGATGCAGCTGGCTCCAAGTGCGCTAGCTTGTTCAGCTCCTCATCAAATACTTTCTTCACAGCTTCCGGCATTGCTAGTTTCTCTGCCTTCTCCTTAAATTTTTCTACCAGCTTGTCCTTCCCATCAGACTCAATGCCAAGTTCTCTTCTAATCCCCTTCATTTGCTCCATCAGCCAGTACTCTCGTTGACGCTTCTGGATCTTGGCCTCCACATCTTTGGAAATCTTTGATTGTAGCTGAGCGTTCATAAGTTCCTTCTTCAACACCACAAGGGCCTTCGATAAGCGCTCTTCAACGTTCATAGTTTCCAAAACGTCTTGTAACTCTTTAATTTCACCAGCGGACACGGCTGCGGCAAAATCGGCAAGTTTCGCTGGCTCCTCGATCACGTTGCCAGCAGACTGGCTCATGGAAAAGGTCGAAATTTGGTCGCGGAACAATGGGTTTAAGTTGGCCACATCCTTGAAGACATTAACTATCTCACTCGTTACAGCACGAATAACGGGGCTTTTCTTATCCACTGGCTCCTCGGTAAGATTATCGACGTTAACGATGCTGACGGGATACTTGTGGAGAAAGGATGTCGGCTCATAATGAAGGACGTCCTTGGGTGCCTGCTCAACTGCGGCTTCTTCAAAGCTTGCAACAACATCGCCTTGTTTGTTCTGAGGCGTCTCCTTTTGAGCTTGTGATTCAGGCTCCTCTTTTGCTGCTTTCTCCTGCGGCGGTATTAACGAAGACATCTTTATCCGGCGATGAGGATACAAAACTGCTGTCAAGCCATTTTCATCGCCGTGTACCGGAAATGCACTCGTAATCTGGGCGAAAACTCCGACGTCATGAACATCATCCATGCTCTCAATAATATCCTTATCCGCATTTTCGTCCTTGAACAAGAACGCACCGACATAGGGTTGGCCTCGCTTCATCATTTCTTGAATTGCTGCAACAACATTGGGATCCTTGATTGTGATTGCTTTATAAAACCCAGGAAACAACGGCCTTCTCGCGATCGGAATAGCCATTACCTGCGGATATACGTCTGGAATCGACGGTTTCTGCAGCGCCCGATCTGCACCGCTTTTTCTTCCTCTTTTACCTCCGCCTTCACCGCTGCCAGAAGAGCCGGAACTTCCTCCCGCACCAGCGCCCGCACCGCTAGGCCGCGATTCCGCTGGTCCGCCCGAAGGTGGAATAGGAGCTGGGCCGTCTGACGACTTTCCATCTTTCTCTGAAGACTCTTCAGGTTTCGGTCGTTCTTCACGCTCAACATCCGTTTCTGTCCCTTCTTCACGCTCCTTCTTCTGTTGTGGAGGAGTCGGCTTTTCTTTTCGGCGAGCCGGACTTGAAGAGAACGCATGTGTAAGGGAGGGAGAGGGTCGCGAAGGAACCGACAGGCGCAACTCTGAGGAAACCCGCGCGCCAAGGCTAATTGAGGTAAGATGAGATGTATATAGTATATTTCGAGGCGTTTGGCGGAATACAGCCCTCCAGGGAAGGCTTGAACTGCGAAGCATCCTCCTCGGACGGAGATCGGGTGAAAGCTCGGCGGGTCAGGACAAAGGTGATCCGTACTAGAATATCCTTCAAGTCCCCAATCAAACAAGTAAAAAGCACAGAATTAAAAGTGATAACAATACAAACAAGGAACAGAGACACAACAATGCCGTCGTTGGGAGAAGTTGCTGACTGGGGAATCGACGGCGATGCGAAGCTCAACATGACGGGACTCGGCGAAACACTTTTCCCGATGAAACTTTGCCTTCATGGAATCTTCAAGATCGCAATGGATCTGGCCCATCTCCCTCTTCATTCCGGCTTCTCGTCCTCCGCATTGTTGCATATTCGTTTTATACCCCGTTTCTGTCTAATAATATACTGCCTTGCTCATAATCATTTTCCGAGACTCGTTGTGGTTGCACACTTGCCCATGGCGGCCGCAGTCCCTGCACAACTCCTCCGTTCGTCCCGATGCTGCGCGAACCAATGCGCGGGAATCTCGAGACAAATACATTCGCGATCTTTTCAAAGTGCCAGCAAAACAAGCCATGAGCGCAAATCTTATACCCAATCACCGGGCAAAGGCTCCTATACTCATGCAAAGGTATACGCAATCATTTGTTCTTAGGCAATGCGGGCTTGTATACTGATTTGTCGGATATCATTAGGCCTTCCATTCTTCCGCTCCCACCCAAGCGACTATTAAAGACCCTTATAACGTACTCGGTGTGAATAAAGATGCCTCCGCCTCTGATATCAAACGTGCCTATTATGGACTAGCGAAAAAGTATCACCCCGATACAAACAAGGATCCTGATGCAAAAGACAAATTTTCGGAGGCCCAGTCCGCTTACGAGGTGCTATCGGATCCGGAGAAGAAGAAAGCTTTTGACCAATTTGGAGCGGGAGCTTTTGATCAGAGCGGTGGTTTTAATCCTCATGCTGCTGGTGGCGGTCCATTCGGAGGTGCCGCAGCGGGCGGCTTCCACGGTTTCGGCGGGTTTGCTGGTGGTGTCAACTTTGAAGATTTATTCGCACACGCATTTGGTGGTGCAGGTCGACGTCGAACTGCGAGAGGCTCACCATTCCAATCGACCGTGCTCGTTGGTGAGGATATTGAAGTCCAAACAAACATTTCGTTCATGGACGCGGCAAAAGGAACCAAGAAGGACATTTTTATTACGCCACTGGTCAACTGTAATACTTGTAAGGGAGAGGGATTGAAACCTGGACGAAAACGATCACAGTGTTCCACCTGCGGGGGATCGGGAACCACAGTTCATGTTATGGGGGGATTTCAAATGGCAAGCACTTGCGGAGCTTGCGACGGCACTGGTAGCTCAATACCTAGAGGCGCTGAATGCTCTAGTTGCCGTGGAGTTGGCGTCGTTCGAGAGCGACGCACCGTCCAAGTCGACATTCCTGGCGGTGTAGAAGATGGAATGAGATTGCGGATTGCCGGAGAAGGCGACGTGCCGCCGGGAGAACCTGGCAGCCGCAAACAACGAGGTGACCTTTTCGTCTTTATTAGAGTTGCTACCGATCAACGGTTTAGTCGATCTGGCGCCGACGTTCTCTACACCGCCTCTATCCCGTTGACAACAGCCCTGCTCGGTGGTGAGGTCACCATTCCGACCCTTGACAATGAAGTCAAAGTCAAGGTTGCCACTGGTACCGGCACTGGTGACCAAATCACTCTGAGTGGAATGGGAATGCGGAAACTGGGCGGCCGTCGTGGAGGTAACGGCGACCTTAAAGTTCAATTTAAGGTCGCGATGCCGAAGTCTCTCACTTCCAACCAGCGGACCATTCTGGAAATCCTTGCCGATGAGATGGGTGATAAAACCGCGAAAAGAATTATGAACGTTAAAGAAAGGTAATCAAGATTGTTGAAGCTAGTGTTTGCGCATGCTTTCCAGCTGACACTAGCTTTCCATAGATTCGCTTCAAGCACCGATCCGAAGGCCCAACAAGCGGAAGATCCCCACAAAGGTGAAGGCTTTCTCAAAGCTGCTTGGCACAGATTAACGAATCAACACCATAAACCAGCCGATTCAAGTACCGACGGGGAGTCCGGCGCTGGCCAAAAGAAGGATTCGGATCAGCACCCCTCCGACCATGACAATAAATCCAAGAAGGCTTCGGGATCCGGGTAGGACCCATACGCCTCTAGCTTCCTGTTGTATCTTTACATTTTGCTTTGCTCATAGCGTTCCTGCATTGCTTGCGTTCTTTTTCTTCCATGGATGTGATTTGAAAAGTATGTTTCCTTCTTGGATTTGCATATTGAGAACACATACAGTCATGTTCTGGCTCATAGATTCAGAGATCTTCCTTCGATGTATTATTATTTGGCAAGCTCATCTCCACTTGCTCTGAGGTTGAATTAATGTTCTGGCATGTCGCGTTGATCCTTGCATCAAGTGTATGCGCTTATGGATGGTAACTGGATATTAGTACTGGTGGAAAAGAGAATTTAATGAAAAGGGTTTATCAAACCTGCAGTTACAGATAGAAGTCAACAAAGAAAACATCAGAGGTGATTTGGTGTTGATATTGCATTGTTCAATCTTGCTGAGACTTTGAAGACCGGACCTGTCGTTGCTAAATAGTCAGCTTTCCCCTGTTCCGGCGTCATAAGCATCGACGCTCTGGAAGCCCCTCGCAATTCGTCACCCTGCAGACCAAGTCTCAACTTCAACACCAGGTTGCCGATTTACCTAATCATTGCTTTTTCCACAATTCTTGACTCTTTTGTCCACCTGAAAGCACCGGGATAACTTGTATGAAGCATTATTCTTTTTATTCGCCTGCCTAGACCACCTTATGAACTCCTGAAGTTATACCTGATCAGTCCTTCACTTGCCTTGCGCAAACGTTTGCCCAACGTCCAGGCCTAACCCAAATCACTGTCTTGAACTACACTTCGTTCATATCAGTTGCCCTACGAGCATTTACCGCCGATAGCTTGGTGGAACCGCTGTGCCTGGTGTCGGCGAGCGCCTTCCGGAGGTCTCAGTGAAGATGGTCGAGTCACCGATGATATCATGTCCGCTCAAACAGACAAACGAAATCGACTGGATACAACCATTGAAATCCTACATCCGACATACATACGGTGATGATCCAGAACGATACTCGGAAGAATGCAATACGTTAAACAGACTACGACAGGATATGCGGGGGGCGGGAAGGGACAGTGCCACCGGGCGCGACCTGCTATACCGGTATTATGGACAACTGGAATTGCTAGACTTGCGGTTTCCAGTCGATGAGAATCACATCAAAATATCTTTCACATGGTATGAGCCGCTTCCGGTCGGGGTGGGTAGTGGGATTGTGCGCTGGCTAACGTCTTCGGATTGGTTAGGTACGATGCGTTTACTCACAAAGCCACTTCCCAGTACTCGCTAGCATACGAGAAAGCGTCCATAATATTCAATATATCCGCCGTTTTGTCATGCCATGCTGCGAATCAGAGTCGATTAGATGATACGGGTCTAAAGACTTCATATCACTCCTTCCAAGCATCGGCCGGCATGTTCACTTATATCAACGATAATTTTCTTCACGCACCTTCCACCGATCTGAGCCGGGATACAGTCAAAGCATTGATATCAATCACGCTAGCCCAAGCGCAAGAGGTTTTTCTCGAGAAACAAGTTCGTGATGAGAAAAAACCAGGCTTCCTAGCTAAATTAGCTAGTCAGGCGGCGCACCTCTATTCGCAAGCCAGCGAAGGTGCCCAAGAAAACGTTGCTAAAGGCGTCTTTGAGAAGGTGTGGGCAACCTTAGTTATGATAAAAGCGTCACATCTGTCATCAGTTGCCGGGTATTATCAGGCCATGGCTGATGTCGAAAGCGGAATCCATGGCGTGGCAATTGGCCGATTGAAATTGGCAGAAAAGCAATCGACCAATGCTCTCAGCCTAGCTAAATCATTTCCAAATTCTGTCCCAACCGGCTCGAATTTAAATCCAGACACAGGTCCGACCATGCTGGAGATTGTCCGGCGGCATCTTGTCAGCGTCCAAGAAAAACTGATCTCATTCATGAGGGATAATGATTTCATCTATCATCAGCCGGTTCCTACGGAAGCTGCGCTGACAATGATCGCTAAGCTTCCTGCTGCCAAAGCCATCCCGGTTAGTGAGCTTTATCAAGGACAGGACATCCAACGGATTATTGGCCCAGACATATTTCTGAAAATAGTGCCCATGTCTGTCACAGAGTCTGCAAGCTTATATGATGAAGAAAAGGCTAAGCTTATTCGCGCTGAAGTGGAAAGGGTGGAGGCTGCCAATGGGGAAATGGCCGCTGGGCTCGACTTCCTGAAGCTACCGGGAAGTCTAAGTATTTTGAAGGGAGGCATGGATCAAGAACTGACTTGTGATGAAGATTTTAAAATATGGTGCAATGAAATAGCCAGCCATGAACCTTTCCGTGGAACATTGGATGATTTACAGGAAGACAAGATAACTTTGCTGAGCACACTGGAACAATGTTCGAAGCAACTTGACATGGAAGAAAGTGTGTGTGAGAAGATGCGATCGAAGTATGGTTCAGATTGGACCCAACAACCCAGTTCAAGGCTTACAGCGACATTGAAAAGTGATCTCAGGACCTACCGCGCGACCATTGATGAAGCAAGTGCGAGCGATTCACAACTACTAGTCACACTAAGACAGTATGAAGCTGATTTCGAGGATATGCACGCTGCCGCGGAATCAGGCGAAGCAGACATCTTATTCCAACAAGCAATGATTAAAGCCGGTTCAAAACAAGGTAAAAACGGAGGCAACAGTCCTTTCACCGGTTTATCTGAAGGTAGCCTACTGGATGACGACTATGACGAAGGGACTGTGTCCGTATCAGATCAAGTTGCAAGGGTGGAAGATCTGCTCCGAAAATTGAACCTTGTCAAAAGGGACCGAATGCAGACTTTAAAAGACCTGAAAGATAAGGTAAAGTTATTTGTTTTATCATCGCAAAATGTTGTCAATGCTAACGCAGAAGAAAAGGTTCATAACGACGACATCTCCAACGTACTTATCTTAAATAAAAAATCAATAGCCAACCAAGAAGAGCAGCTCTTCCAGGCGGAATTGGAGAAATTTAGGCCTCACCAAAACCGACTACTACAAGCAAACCACAAACAAACCGGTCTCATGAAGGAGCTCGCTAAGGTCTACGGGGACTTGTTGCAAGATAGACGGGTCAGGTTGGAACAATCCAAGTATGAGAACTTGTCACGACAACGAAACATTGTGATATCAAAGTATCGGAAAGTCCATAAAGCGTTTAAAGAGCTGTTATCGGGTCTTGACCAAGCACAAACGTTCTATATGCAAATGAAGGATACCGTTGATAGCTTGAAGAAAAACGTGGACACCTTCCTCAACAATCGTCGATCAGAAGGAGCACAGCTATTAAATCAGATCGAACGCGATAAGAACTTGACGAATCACGACGACCGGGAACGGGAGAAGTTGAAGCAACTAATGGATCGATTATCTATGGAACCAAACTCTCCCTCGCCGTCAACTGCAAAGCCGAGACCGAACGCAATCAAAGTTCCTTCTTCAGCCACAAAACCGTCGCCTATTTCTCCCCATCACAGCGGCTCTGTTGTTGTTAGTGGACTCGTTCCCAGCCCTCACACCCAGAAGCCTCCCGGCCCATATTCTACCTACCCGGCTGGCAGCGGCCCTCCGGCAGAAGTCTATAACCCATCTCAGCCCTATCAACAACACACATCAGAAGTCTACAATCCAATGTCATATTTCTATCAGACATCAACTTCGCCACCACCAAATCAGCAGTATTTTAGCCATGGTCCGTCTCCCTACGGTGGATATCCAAATCAACCACCCTACATGCCCCCAGGATATGTGCCTCCTCCTCCTCCGCCCCGACCCCAACGTTCTTCAGGTTATAATGCTCCGGGAGCCTCGTATATGACGAATCCGGGTGGTTATCAACAAGGACCTGGGCGGCCACCAAGCCAACCTCAAGGTGGCCCGTCAGGCTCAACTTCCCAAAATGATCCTTGGGCAGGGTTAAATGCGTGGAAATGAGCATAGGGCTAGTTTTTCAACTGCCTGACCTAGCCTTAACCCGAACAGGCCCTGTCGGTCGCCAACAAATCCGCTGGTCTCTAGTTTATGTGGACGGTGTCGCTTTTGGGGAAGGGTTAGGCTCAGTTATGAGCAAACCTGCCTTTCCACAATTCTACGGGACGACATGATGAGGAATATGAAATGACGGTGTGCCTGAATAGACGTTCAAACATCGATCTTTGCATCATATCGAAATTGATACGGCTGGCACGGAATAGAACTGGATAGGATACGTGAAATTTAAATGAATATCGTCAGCTAAGATATAACTTAAGGTATTGCCTACTGCTTTGTCCACTTGTGCTTATTTTAGTCCGCATTTTGTAACCGTCTTTGGTACGGTGTACAGTTTTTTTGTTTTCAACCATGATATGCGTACGGAGTACGTCCTCTTTTTCTTTCCATCTGGCTTTCCGATTTCTAATCAGTTGCTGCTCACGAGGTCTGTTTGAGCATTGGAAAATATGAAAGCGAGCATTGTACGGATTTATTGCTTTATATATTGAACCTACCAACCCTGATTCATGGATGCAAAGGGGTTATCAGAAAAGCCTCAAATGACTTTTCTCTTTTAGGTGGCGCATGCTATTCCTATATATATGTGATTGAAAGTACTTTTCACAAGCTATGTTTGTTTGCATGGAGCAGAGTGTCTTGTGTCCTTTCTCTGCTGGTATTACATGAACGTTTGACACTTTATGGTTTGAATTTTGACGGAGTCACTGTCTGCTGAAATAGCATAGTGTTTCAATACACCTTAGTTAAGGCTTTCCATGTAGTAAAAACTCAGGTAGTGATATATAAGATCAGCCCAGCTGTGAATAAGCATAGCAGAGAAATTCAGGCTCATTTTGCAGAAAAGAAAGGAACCGTTCAAAAATTTAGGTATTAGATAGCAGTGTATCAACAGCATATTCAAAGCTCATTCATCAACCCAGAAAATGCAAAAAGTCCACCATAAAGATTAAAAAGGGTATTTCAAGCCCACTGTATGCCGGGAAGTATCAACGCCAGAAAACAACCATGAAATGATACCAAAGCCATGCGCCCGTGATCACAGACTCCATCCATTATTCCGCCGATATATATCAATTATTTTTTTCCGCCAATAAACCCCCTCCGTGAACCCATCCAACCTGTACGGGACAAGTAGACAACATCTATTACGGCTGAAACCTGAGTCGGAATTCCCTCCCTTTCCTCTCCTCGGAGACCTTGTAGACAAATCTCGCAATGGCATCCTGTTCCGATATCGCCGTATTATTGAAATGTTTCCTCACGGCCGATGCCAGATGGTCCTTGGACACTCGTCCCTGACCGGGTCCCGCGGATATGCGATGGAGGTTTAGAGCCTCTGAGTTCGTGGCGGATTTGGAGTCGTTGTTGGATTTTTTGGAGGTGGTGGTGGTGGTGGTGGTGGTGGAAGATTGGGTGTTCTTGGGCTTGTCTGTGGATTTGCTTGCGGCTCGCTGGGCTTTGCGGATTGCGATGGCGGTAGGAGAGCGAAGGCCGATTCCTCGGGAGAGAAGGATGGAGTTGATGCGAGAGGAGAACGCGCTGGGACATGGCAGGTTATGCACGTAGCGGTATTGGTGAAGGATGGGGAGAGGCATGGTGGACCAGTTGATCTAATCAAGAGACGGAAAGGCTCGGTTAGCAGCTGTGAGAAGCCATTTAAGGCGGATGAAATGAAAACGGGAGATTTATCTGGATGGAAAGGTTCTTTTTGAATAGAACTACGGAGTACTTACGCCGGGAGTCTCAACACTGCCCTGTTCGGGTCCACCAACAGTTGCAGCAGCTGCCTGTGTTGGCTTTACATCTTTGCTTGCTGATGAAGCACCGTTGCCCGTCCTGCGACCCTTGGTGGCACCAGGTTGTTGTCTCTCTCGCTGACCACTGGAAGCCTCAGACCTCGAGTCGTCGATATTGGCTGCTGCGGTCCCTCGCTGTCTTGGTGGAGCCATGGCGCTGGCTATGATAAGAAACTCGCAAAAACACGCGCACCAGGGAAAGGAGAATTTATCAGAGCAGTTGATTGTGGTGTTTAATACTGTGCTCAAAAGTTAGAGGAGCGAGTCCGTTCGCGTTCATTCAATATCAGTCCTCTCCTATGTCACGCTAGTTAACTCTAAATGCACTTTAGTGCGAGCGAGATCCTTATGACGTCACTTATGAATCCTATCTTTGGTGAAACATAAACATCCCATATCAACCACAACAGCCAGCATCAGAGCAGTGAAACATCAAAGAAGTGAGAACAGTAACCATGTGCTATGCTGATGGCACCATCTCAACAAAACAGCCTCCAACTCCAGACTCCTCCATCAATTTCTCCTCCAGGCTTTCCAATTCATTACGCAGTAACTCCCCGTCCTCGCACTTCTTCGATGTCTCAAAATCGACAAGAACTACTTTGGAACCGTCAACCACGAAGTTGTACCGATTGACATCTCCATGCAGAATCCCCAGTTGATGAAGCCGGGTAAGGACTGCCTGGCAACCCTGCAGATCTTCGATAGATGCATGTCGCCCTTCCACTCTTTCAACCAAGAACCCTATTGTTCGTCCCGCCTCGGTGATGTGGCCGAGGAACCTTGGACCTATATCCTTCCCGTCGATCCAACGATACACTTCCGTCTCAGCATCGTAATAGTCAATTTCCCACAGAAAATTGGCCAGTTTAGCGATAACGCGTGATGTAGAGACCTGCGGGGCTGTCACTTCAAAGACATTCGACCTAATTTTGGCCGATTGTTGAAGAGTCAGGCAGTCAACGCTGACCGGGTGCCACGTACTGCCGATGGTTGGAAGCGTCTCTCTTCTAACCCACTCGAAAACGGCGCTTCCATTGCTTTCTTGACTTGTCCCCTTCGAAATGTGTCCTACGTTCCAGTCGCCCGGAGGGAATCTGGGTAACTTGGGAAGCAATGCTGGCTTGAAAACCATGTCATCTGGCTCAAACAGGCCACCGTCGATCGATACGTATTTGACGTCCTTGCCGTCGACCAGGAACTGGTAGTGGCTTTCCCCTCCATTCCCATCAACCTCTAGATGCAGGATTTCAAGAGTAGGTGCCGGATGAGACATCAGGAGTGAGGTTTCGAAGAGACGAGGGCGTAGTGACAGATATTCAACCAGCAGAAGTTTTCGTTTTTGAGTTTCTTGTACTCTGTAGGATTCAGTCCCTTTGTCTCCTGTTTGATTTGTGCGATTTGCAAGCCCAGTACTCCGTATGGACTGGTTCAATTTAGAGGATCTCAGCATGCATACAGCATTTATTGTGTATCTCCGTGGCTAAAAACAGAACAAAGAGGACAATGATTTTATAACCAGTGAAACTTATGCTATCACTGGCGCCTAGTTGACTATGACGCCCTCGGGTTATATTGGCTCACCTCGGCGGTAAAAAAACAATGGCAAACCAATCAGAATGGGGTTGAGTTTATCATTGCTTTTTTGTGCTATTTGCTTGAGAGGCATCAGCATGAAACAACATTAGGTGCTATTTTGTACCTCATGGCTGTACTGTAGGTCTTTCAAATATTGGGTATATTCAGCCACGGTAAACATTCTATTCCAGTTCATGCGACCAGGTAGGTGGTTATCACAATCGCAAGTTGTCCACGAGGCAGCTCATATGGACAAGGACATTTAACGCGTGTTTGTAAATCAGACTGTACTGCAACACGCCGTCGACAAGCAGTCGCCAAATACGAATAGGACCCTAGATCTCTGGCTCCCTGGCATGTTGGCTTCTATGCATCACTCCTCCAGAGTCTCCTGCTTCATCCGAAAATTCCCTGCTCTGAAAAGAAAAGGAATGGAATTTTCACCCTGAATTCCGCCCTGCCGAGAATGGAGGGCGGGACATGACAAAAACGAAGTTCAAGGAACAGATGCCCAGGAGGCCGAGATCCCAAACATCAGTTCTTTGACATGGTTGAACTTCATGCATAATAAGTCCTCCTATGATACCCGATCGCACGATCCTTTCCCCTTCCTCCCAAAACACACCCCACCCACCCTCCCGGGGGTCCTCAATGCATTTTGCAGAGCAGAGCGAGGTAAAAAGGACAAGGAGCAACATCCAAACCCAGGATCTCAAGGTCCGTGAGTTTTCTAGAACTTCTAGAACTTGAAAAAAAACTTTTTTTCCATGCATAGTATGATTCTTGCATGGAGAGAGAGAGAGGGGGAACCCATGTCTGTTTTTTTCCCACACAGACTACAGTATGCTTCTTCAGTCAATTGTCTAGATGAAGTGATTCGCCCCGGTTTGACGTCTTTTTTCTCTCGGCGGGCTTCTGTGAAATTGATAACGGGATTGGCTGGAATCGCCACGGTTTGTCGGGCAAGGAAGAAAACAAGAAAAAGCACGATTCCCTTCCCCCTTGCGGAAGGATTCTTGATCGTCCAGTCAAGCTTCGGAGTCGTTGCATACAGTATACTCACCACTGTGTACGAAAGCAGGCGCAAGGAGGAAGAGGGTCGAGATCCAAGAGAACAGAGTTGTGTTTTGAAGTCGACCGGGGGGTGAAGGAACTCCCGCTGTTGAAACGAAGAGAAGGGAAGGGGGGGTCCATAGTTATTTCTTCCTTGTCTTTCTGCTGTTTCTCCTCTCTTTTCCCCATATTCCAGCTCGAGTTCTTCTCCTCTCCCCAATTCCTGTGCGACCAACATCGTCAGCTCGAAGACTGTGCTGAGTAAACGTATCATAAGTTGGTGACCCCGGTATTAATGCAACCTCTACAGCATCCAGGGGGGGCAGATACTATTCCCCAGCAAGTGGCGAAGAACACAGAGAGAATAAAAAAAGGAACAGGGTCGCTAAGAAATTGTCTTTTTTTTTTTTTTCTTCCGAAAGGGCCCAGAGGGACCATCCACTTTTCTCCCACTCACCCCGGTCCTTGTAAGTTGTCGCCAAACAGCGTCTGCGGAGTATTTCGGCGTGCAAGGGCAAGGGCAAATGGGACGTATATGTTCAACTCTGACTTGTCCGCATGTGCAGGATATTGGGAGACGCCCTGCAATGCTGCAGATAACATACAACAACACAACTGACTCAGTTCCACAAGAAGAGCCCACTGGGGGAAAGAAAAAAAAAACATCTCATATCTCATATCTCATCTGCATCCCTCAGAAATCAACTGATCATCCGTAAAGCCAAGCAACAAAACCAACTCATCGCATCGCATCGCCGAACCCGTCCGTAGAAACCAACTCCCCTGAACCCAGAACCTACAACCACGTCTTCAAAAATCCCCACACAACACACGTAACGTACGTACCACACACACACAAAGCTAACTAACTACCCAACTGTGTCTATATACCAAAAAGAAAATCCCTGCTCGCCCTGTCAGGGGCAGGCTTTCAAACATTCACCCCACTTCCCTCCGTCTTCCCTTTTTTTCCTTGGATCTTTCCCGCTCTTGATTGAACAGCACATAAAGCAACCATCATATGCACAAGGCTGACACGAAGCTGGAGCAATCTAGACAAAAACCAAAAAAGAGAAAAAGGTCGCTTAGCACATAGTTTACCTTGAACAAGAACCTGGACGAAAAATGATCGCTATCTATCATTCAGGCTTTATGTACTGTACAGGCATGCTCTTCTTCCGTCTAGGTATAGATTAACATTCCCTATCAAGCCACCTATCTCGGTCTGGATGATAAGACAAGGCAATGGAATAATGACGCGTTCGATAACAGGTCCTCTAGCCTGATAAGTCAATTTAGAAAACCAGATTACTGCCTAAGGAGATAAAACACATTCTAGAGAGGGGGGAAAGTAGGAAAATACAAAGGAAAATGATGTTTTGATTAGAGTGTCTTCCCGGTCGCCCGGTTTTTGTGGACTGCTCATAGTCCAGATCTATCTTGGTCCGTGGTCCAGCTCTGTGACTTGTAAAATAAACGAAGGAATAAGACAGGTAAAGAAAAAAAAGGGAAGTGCTTCAGAATCAGTACGCCGGTACAGAAAGGAATGTTTGGGGAAAGGCTCCGACAGGCACCGCATTTCCTTGGCCCGTACTCTAGGTACCATCAACAACAACGACAACAAGATAAGAGTAGAGAGTTTCCCCAAGGCGAGATGGGAGCCGGGAGGAGTCCTTTCAGATTATTACGAAAGGAGATGTTAAAAGGAAACGATTTTGCTTTTTGTCAACAAATCAAGCTTGAACGCAAAGAAAAGGAAAAACATTGGAAAAAAAGCCCAGATACCCAGTTCCGTCTATATTTTTTGAAAACTCCGTGTAATTCTCCGCTATGGTCGCCAAGCAATGCAGTTATGATCAAAAAGCTGTAGCAGATTCATGCGTGTTCCGAATTATGATGTCAGTCTCTAATAGCGCTCTGCAAGGTCACCACCAGCAACGGAAGAATTGCCGGAGGAGAGGCCACTGCCCGGATTTAGAATCTGCACGGCAACCTTTGGAATCTGCGGCACAGGGAGCTTCCTCTGTGTGCCATCTGGGCGGGACATGATGTCGGAGATGGAAGGGCCCGAATGGGGTTGCTTTGGGGAGTAGTGGTTCGGTGGCTCCGCGGCAGGTTCCATAGGCGCCAGGGCCGGTGTATGGTGGAGAGAGAGATGTCGAAGGGCCGGAAGATGGAGGTCACTGGCAATATATGGTCTCAGCCGCGGAGAGTGAGCTGGCGTCGCGAGGGGAGTGTGATCAGGCGTAGGCGAAAGTGAGTTGTGGGAAAAGGTAGGAGAGGAAGGGGCAGTCGACATTGGAGAATTCGGTCTGGATCGTTTCACCCTGTGCCCGTAATCGTCGTCCTCCTGTGAGTGCGACCGCGACATCGAGTGCGATAGCGCGTACGAAGACAAGGACGGAAGACGGCTGTTGGGATGTAGTGAATGGTGCGAATGATGTGGAGCTGGCCGAAGACCACCATTGAACTGCGGCCGAGAGTTTGAAGAATAGTGGTAGGAGGCAAGGTCGTCTCTCTCGACGTGGTACGCAGCAGTTGCAAGCATATTCATATCCAGGACCGATGCCGAACGCTCACCAGCTGCCCGACCGTAAGGATTAAGATTTGACGGCAGATGTGTGGCATAGGTGACATAGGAGTGTGGTGGCGATACATTTGGAGAAGCAACTTGCGAAACAGGAGCTGACCTGGTAAGAGGCTTGTTGGGTGGTGGCATCATGGCAGCGGCTGTGCCGGCGTCAACCATGCTATTGATCGAGGCTGCAGCTGCCAACTGTTGCGCCTTATTCCCTCTTCTAGAGTTCGGGTTATTGTGAATTCGAGAATGACGAGTCAATTCATCGGAGCGACTGAATCTCTTGGAGCAGCCAGGGAATTGGCAGGCATGTGGCTTCTCTCCGGTATGAGTGCGAATATGTCTTGTCTGGTGCTCTAGACGGTGGAAGGCACGGTCACAGAGAGGACATTTGTAAGGACGAGGCAGCTCCTGACGGGGCTCATCGGCAGTGGAACGCTGGCCCTTTGCAAGGGGAGGCAGGAGGTTGACCGAAGACGACGACATTGTGGCATTCGACGCGGAGGATTGAGGTGCAATGGAGGTAGCGAACTGGCTCGAGGGAGCCTGAGAAGCTGTTTGACCGTCACCAGATTGGATCTGGGGGTTTAATATGGATGAGAAGTCCACCGCTGACGAACGTGGCATCTACACCTTGGGAGATCGTCGAGCGGTTAATGAAGGCAGTTGGGGTGCACGGACGGAGGGAGGGATGTATGACGTGGTCTAGACTGAAGGTTTTGAGATCGATCGAATGATGGAGGTTCGTCAGGGATTCGCGGAGGTGTAGATCGGGATGAGGTCTCCGGATCAGTCGCGACCAAGAGTGGGAAAAGGGAAGAGAGAGCAGATGTGTGCTTGAGGGATCGGATGGTGCGTGATCCGTGTCACCCGAGCAGACGACGTGGATTATGCTGAAGGGACTTTTTTCTTTTCTTCGGACACAAAGGATGTTGAGGACACTTGGGAGATGATAGAAGAAGAGAGAGGTGGGTAGTGATCAGTTGATGAGAGCTCTCCACTGGACCTGAAGAGCATAGATATTTAGCAAGCGGTTAAAGAATGGAAAAGAAGGAGAGCAAGTATGAGTGCATGTGCACACATGTGCTAAAGTGGAGTTTGGGGAGGGAGGGGAGGGGAGGGGGGGTGGTTGTGTGCTAAATTTTCTCAGGCTGGAAGAGAGAGAGAGAGAGAGAGGAAAAGGTGTGAGAGAAAGCAGTGTGTTAGGGTCAAGGCGGAGATCAGCTTAATAAGGATGGAACTAGAGCAAGGGAAGGGGGGGCCGGCGCCAGGCAGGAGGGAAAAAAGCCGGACCACAGGGATGTCGATGGAGTCAGGGTGGAGACAGTCAAGAGAAATTTAAGGAGAAGAAAGACGAAGATGCAGAAGAATGGCGCTGGGGCACAGCAGGAGAAGCAAGCAGGAGCAAAGCAAGCATCAGGGTTTGAGAGCAAGGGGAGGATGAGGAGCACCAGAACATACCATACCGTTGGGAGTTTGGGTCTGGGGTTGATGAGGAGGAGGCACAGGTCATACCATACAACAACGGATGATGATGCAGGTAGCTGTGGTGGATTGATGACGTGCAAGCGGGAAACCAGGAAGAAAAGGGAGAAGAGGAGAAAAAGAGAGAAGAGAAGAAGGATAAGAGAGTGGGGGGGCTGAGTCAATATAAAGAAATGAACAGAACTCGATTTTGTTCTGTTATAAAAAAAGGGAAAAGAAAAAAAGAAGGTTCTGAGGCCCGACAAGGTTAAGGGAGAAATAAAAAAAAAAAGAAGATTTTCAAGATAAGATGGATGTGGAGTACCGGGGGAGAAAGAGGGAGAAGAAGAAGAAAAGAAGAGAATTGGAAGTACCAATACAATGATGACGAGTCTCAGCTGTCGTAGGGCAGACCGCAGCAGTCTTTGTTGTGGGCGTACTTTTAACCGGGGAAGGTACCGACTCTTGCCCCTAAATTGTATGGCCACAACAAGTACCGAGCCCGTCGCCTCTGGAGGACCTTGTGTTTCGCTGGTCGCTGGGGAGTGCCCTCTACCAGCCACTGCTTGGGTACGGAGTACTATGCCTCAGCCAGGCCGTAAATTACAGGTCACACAGCCTCTATCCCGTAATCTATCACCCAATTCTGTGTATTCAGCCGGTCACTCAGTTCCGAGATAACCCACCCTCTCCAACAATCAGATAACCATGTGTACGATTTTACTCCGGACTTACCGCATGAGATGCCACACATTTAACTCGTGTGGCGTCCAGCTTTCCTTTCATCTTTATAACTCTCTTATGATAGCAGCAGCGTTAATATTATGGTATCGACAGTTCGTCTGAAACTCCCTGCGTTGTCAAGAAGAAAAAAAGGGCGCAATCCATTCATCCGTTTCGTCCATTTCCAAATCACATCATCCTTCAGCATTGTGACCAATATACAGTCAATGCCCATCTAGACCCTCTCCATTGGCCGCTTTGACTATGAATTGGGAAGAAGGAATCCCAGCCAGCTCTAGGTCCCCTGAACAGAACAAAATATCGATTCCTTCTTGTCCACTCTCTTCCAACGCCTGACGATTCTGAAAGCACGGTTCTCGGCACGTTCGACAACGCCAGCAAGGTTGACCGAACCACAGAGCCCCGTTGCACCCTCTGATTGGGCGCAAGGCGCACTCCAGGGCCAGAAAATCCTCCGGGGGAAAGCAAAATGTGCTCTCGCATCCATCACATCATCCGCACGTACCTATCATGCGGAGCCCCTATGGGGTACGGAGTACAGTCTTTCACCCAAGGTCCCTCTTTTTCCTTCTTTTCTCTTTTAAGATTGCAACACATGGGAGAGTTGAACGTCGTGATTTGCGTGGCTGAAGATGTACTCCGTACGTCCAGAGCATATGGATTGCGCCCATTCCTACCCAAAAGTGTGGAGGTGGAGCTCTAAAGACTCAGAGAGAGAGAAAAATGCTAGTAGTGTGGATAAATACGCAGTAACGCAGCAACCAACATGGCAGCGCCGCAGCCAGAGAGTTCTGTAGGGCAGAAGAAGGGCTTTTTCAACCAGGGTACAGTTGCAGTGGGATCACCAGTTGGTTCCATGTTTCGGATCCCACCTCCAATTAGGGATAAATGCGACGTCGAAGAGAGAAGGAAGAGAAAAAAAAAGAAAAAGAAATGGATAAAAAATCAAAAGATCAAAAAAATTCTGTTTTTTTTTCTTTGCCTTAAACCATGTCATTGAGATCATTTCCTTCATTTTACACTTTTCTTCGTCCATTCCTCTTCCTTTCAGCTGTGCTCGGCCGGAAAGCGAAGGCAAGACATGGAAGGAAGAAAAAGTGAATGACACCCTTCCCTTCTGCGCAGAGCACTGATAGCAGCCCATCCGAAGTATGTTTACCTCGGCCTCATCAAGTCGATATCTCCCTGAATAGAGAGGCGACATGTTGATCTGATGTGAGAGTACTCCGTAAGCTGTTATAAATCAGAAGTAAGTATGTCCATACATACCTCCATCGGTGCGGCCGTTATTGTCTCTGCAACTCGATTACATCTGCCGAGATCGATGAAAATTCTAAAAGTAACCAAATAAATCAAACTAACTCGTGGGATGTGGGGTTTGGTGCTATAGTTAAATCACTGTCCATCCCACACCTGTATGTATGTATGTACCAGTCCTTTCTTTTCCTTCTTGTAGCTCCCGATGACCCGAACCTTTGCCTCTTGAACAGAAAACGGCATGTACCCATTTATCACGGCCAAGTCCCGTTGAGCAAGCGCACGTAGAAGTGATCGAAAATGTCCAGCTCGAAGCCGCGGCAAAAGTCGTACAAAATCAACTAACCATAAATAACACACCGTCAAAGTACCGGGCCTAGCTAACTAGGCGGCGTGTTACCTCCCACTCCCCCCACCGGTTTTCTAGAGTCAGAAAAAGAGCCAGACCGCCGATGGGCGACTGCGCGGCACTTGATTGGCCGGTTCAGCGCTAAGCTTGCACCGGCGGTGATTATCCGCTGCCCGCCGAGCCCAATTGCCGGGGAAAGCAGCGACGCAACACTTACGAAAACGACTCGGGCGGGCTGGATGGATGGGGGGGAGAAAAACCCAAATTCTGGCCGGGGAATGTCGGGAGTGCTTCAAGTTTTCTGGCATTCCTTTTTTTCCATTGGCTTTCGACAAGTGTTGGTTCGAGACTGAGAAGAGCTTGTTTCTCGATGCAAAAATATGAAAGTCAATCAGCTTTACAGGATTGCTCTGTATACAATTCCAGGGATATTTTTCGAATTTCAGGGCCTCTTCGGAGAATACTCGCATGATTGGGGAAGCAACGCAGCCAGAATACGATAGCAATGCCAGCTTTGTAACAGGTTTCACCTGTCAAGCAATTTCAGGAATTTCTCTCTCCCCTCCCCCATCCCCACCGCCTTTCTCTTTTTTTTTTTTGCAGCGCGTGAAAGTCACGGAATGTGGGGAACTCGGGGGATCCGCGCGCCAAATTATGCAAGCACCATGAAAGACACACTTCCCCATGCTTTTCAATAAAATTTCTTTTCTTCTCGCAAGGTATTCCTGCAATGTGGCTGAAATGAAAAAAAAAAAAATCTCGTGTCAGATGAGTGTTTTGTATGGAGCTCTTCTCCTCTGATGTGTGATTGATGATGGAGCACGTCGCATTTCCCCCAGTTGGTGCTAAGACTCCATCCGATTCAAAGGATTGAAAGAAAAAAGCATGAATTTGGCGGCTCCATACGGAACGTTTTGAAATTAGCCTCGGATGCCCATTACGTCAACGGTTCTTTATGCTGTCAGTGTCCGGGAGATCAACTTCTGGGAGAGTCGGCTTTGATGCCATCTGTATCCGGAACGGCTACTGAACCAGATCAGAGGATTGTAGTGCAGCTTAGTTACCTCTTCAGGGCCGAACTAACCGTACAGTCTTGACTCTCTTCTTTACAGTTTCCATTTTCCTGACCACAAGAGTACAGAATGTCTCGACCGTTCGACAGCCAAAAAACACCTTCCCCCACAAGCGTGGTCTGCAGATGCATGTTCATAGGCTGGGACTTTCTCCGGATTTTTCTTCTCCCTTGCAAGTTGCACCTAAGTTAAGGGCAAATGCTCCTTGGCATGTTGCTCACCGGCCCCCTGATCCGAATCGCCTCGTGCCTCCCCCCAGATAGATTAAATACGTACGATGTGTGGGTTAGTCAGATGTGTCGGGCAATCCTTTTGTTCTTTCCTCTCGCGTCCCTTTGACCTGCTTGCCTTGTCTAAGCGGTCATTCGGGTTTATATTTATTTTTTGAGGATTGCCAAGGCCAATATATTAGTTGGAGGATCTCTTTCTCTCTCTCTCTCTCCCCTCTGCTTCACCGCTGGAGTTGAAAATTCATCCGTCGTATGTGTGTTGTTGTACTTGAAACAGGCATTCACTGCATGTTTCATGTGGCGAGCCTTGGGGCATTGTGGCGGTGACAAAACACACAGCTTTGTGGAGTTGCTCACGGGCAGCGCGATATTACTCAAATACCCAATCCGGCGGTGCCATGTGTGCTCAAGAGTGATTTATTTTGATGCAGCACAGCATAACTAATAAAATTCAGATGGCTGCCTGCCGAAACACAGAATGCCTCTTCAAAGAATTTCAATATGGCTTGGGGAGCTGAACTTCAGCTCCCTCCAAAGTGATTTCAGTCACCTCTGCTGTCCCTCCGCGCCTTGTTATTCGCTGGTCCGTACGGAGTACTCCGTAACTACCAACAGTCCAGATTTCGAACAGTTCACAATTCACGCCTCATTGCAACACGCCGCTATAGACCGGCGGTGTCGGTTCCCTACCTTGGCAAGCCAGCGTGACGTGACGTGCCTTACTGACCTACGGGATTGAAAAAAAAAAAGGTGACCTTGTGAGCAAGATTGGCGTGATTCGAAGAAAAGCCTTAGGCATAACATCCATCTGCCGGCGTTGCGTCGGAACGAGCGCCCGATGGGGATACGAGGGATCGTGGGCCGGCCGGTTGAAATGCCAGCCTGATAAATCAAATGAGACAGATGGCGCGATCATGCCTGTACGTAGATTACGAACAGCGTGACTGTTGGCAAAGAAATTTCCCCATGATAGTTACGGGGTTTGAAAGGGCCAGAAAAAAGCAATGCGCATTTTATATTGACCGAGGAAAACCCTGGGGGAAAGATTCCGCATTCCCTTTTTTTTTTTTTCCAGTTGATCGTATGACTCTCCATATGATATGTTGGCTTGGACATTGTGTTCTAACTACACACCCACACACCTTGTGACCTGTCAAAGAATCCCCCGATTGCGCAGTTTCGGTTAAGCAAAAGCAACCCTTGCTTCACGATGCAACCAGAGATCTGTAAATCGAGGTTGGCTCAGCTCTTTGACGTTTTTGTTAGATCGTGGTTCTGTGATTTGTTGCTTTTTCTCCGTGATGATACCTCCTTTCATTAGTTAGCCTCTTTTTTCCCTTTCCTTTCTCTTCCCCCGCGCTTTCTTCCCATCTGGAGACTGTAACCCCGGATTTTGCTAATCGTTTACGCGCTAGTTGGTTTACCTGACTTGCTGGTCCCATGTTTACAACTGAACCCCTGACAGAGTAACTATACCTCCAGGTGTAACCAATATATCCCCAGAATATCCCGCCGTGAAAAAATCACCCCCAGATCTGGACATCCCCGTATCGGAACCCCTTATCCTCCTAGCTTTCAAGGGACTAAAGGAAGCGAACTCCGTAGACAACGTAAGCAAAATGGGGGGCCGCAACTGGCTGTTCCGACGTCAGGTACTGTACGGAGTAGTTACTTTGTGACAGCCTTGGAGCTTGTCGTCCGACTAATATGATAAACGTATCTATACTCTATTGGGGAGGTTTACCCCGAGCGCTTTGGGGGAAATGTACCAAAAAATAAGCATTTAAAATGGGAAATCCCGAGATGCCTTAGCCTTCCCCGGTCTCTGGGGCTATTAACTAGTTTATATCGGGGTAAAATTCGAACTCGCTAACGGAGCAACAAACATACATACACAGTCACAACAGATCTATTTCAACATCAAACCCCACAATTCTACAATTCTACACTTTTTACGATGCACAGTTTTGATTCCTGGAAAGCAATCAAAGTAATTTTTTCCCTTCAACCTGTCAGCACCCGTACCAAGCTTCCTCAAAATGAGCGTAGCTGACACATCTAAGAGGCGGTGGTGGGCAGCAGGATGGCCACGGTTGTCAGCGGGTTGTCACTGATACATCTCCCAAAAAAAAAAAAGAATGATCGCCGTCGCACAGAGCCAATGCACACATGCAAATCCATCTACACACTGCTGCAGTTACATGTGCATCATCGACCGAGTGAAAAAAAGCCTGTAGTGAATCAGCTGTTTGTCTGCTTCATGTCAGCAAGCAAGTACTGTACCTTATACATAACTGCCGGCTACCAAAGCAAATGAAAGGGTTCCCAAGAATGGCAACTGGACACCCGACCACACTGCAGATTTAGTTACCCCGCTGTTGCCCGTCAGTCTGTCGGTCGGGTTCCCACACACTAGTTACTCCATACTCTCTTCTCATCGGCGATTATCCCGCAAAAACGGCCTTTACACCCGCCGGCAACTAAACAGTTTTTTCCAATGGAGGACGGAGTACCCGTGCTGGGAATTAGAAGGTATCACAGAGCAGCCACTGAACGCGGGGTTACAACCAGCAATCATCCCAACATCTGGATTTCCAGGGATGTATCTACAGTTAGAGATATGTGTGTGTGTTTCTAACACATGCAACCCTGCAAAAGAGCAAGCGACAAGAATCGTAAGATACTCCGTGCTGCAGCATCAGTGGAGAAGAAGAGAGCTTAAATGACATATGCCTCTCTGGACTTCTGGCCTTTTGACCTTCCCTTGAGGTCGACTCAAGCAACCACAAACAAGTTAACTTTCGCAAATTCACTCATTTTTGCTGACACACCAAACCATGGTTCTGTGAGGACTTTTCTTTCAATCTTTTTCTTTCAATCCTTTCCTTCTTTCTTTTTTCTCGGCTGCTTGCGATTAACCGGGGTTACTGTGCGGCTATGGAGTTTGAAAGTATATTCAAACAAGGGAATTTCGCGCAGGAGTTCTTGCAATCCAACATGAGAGGTTTTGCAAAAGCCGGAGCATATTGGATATTCTTTTTTTTCCTCAGCCCAGCAATTGATAACACCTGGTCAGAACCCAAACCCCAAGGATCTGGGACCTCGTGGGGTTCAAAACTGAAAGGAATTTCATTGTGAAGGATATCCACAAAAAGGCTGAAAAAGGGGGCCTGCAAGACAACAATCAATTTCAAGCCCGAGCTCGCCAGAGCCACCTTGGCAGAGTAATATGTTGGCAGGGTAATATGAAACAACAGTGGCAGACCCCAGACTTCTCTGGGGATCTACAGCAAGGAAGCAAGCAATATAACTAACGTCCTTGAGTGCTTCTCCATGACGCAGAGGTCGGAGATGGGAGTTATCCAGTTGAGACAGTTCCGATCTGCAGGAATGGCTGCGTTCGTTTCGTCCGGCAATACATGAACCTGATCTCCAATGCCAAACTTTGTGGGATCACCGTATCTAAGCATCGTCACAGCGATGGTTCCTATCTACGCCGTTCTGACGTTTTGCGGAGAGGAGTGTCGCTGACTTGGGAGGCCAGTCAAAAGAGCCACGAAAACTCGTTGCACTGTTTGCTTCCTGTTGCTTTGAAAGGGCGCGCCAAGTCTAGAAAATCGGCAAAGGCCCCATAAGACGATCTGCTTTGTTCGCCTCACATAAAGAAAAAAACATGGAACTGAAACGCATAAACCAACTGGAAGGATATGCCTAACAGGCAAAACCCCAGACGGAACGATACTCGTAAAGCATCAGGTATTCGAGAAGCATGACCAACTGCGACAAAAACAACGCCCATCATGATGAAAAACGGGGTGGAACATGAATGGAACTTCTTCATGCCTCCGAAGATATTCTTGCGCCTTCCTTTGCGCAAGTTCAGTGTTTCTGTTGTTGACTTCCAAGTTGGTTTTGCAACCGGGCTTCCCATTAGGCGAGACCCGCAACTGCGGGACGCAGCTCACTGTGGCTTAGAGCCAAATATCCTCTTTGCTAATTCAGAGAATGGCGCATGACATGGATCAGGAAACTGTGCGAAGACAACTTGCTATAGATGGCGAGTTTGGGATACAACAAACTTCCATCCCAGATACATACACGTGACCGCCGTAGCTAATGACTAATAACTAGGTCCGGGGATAAGCTTCTGCCGAGAACACCGACGCCGGCAACTTGAATGGAGAAAGGCCGCATTCTGAACACATCTCCAGCAGCCCCTTTGATGGCTGAAGGTACTCTAACAAAATGCATTTCATTGAATATCCATGATGTAAAAGGTGTTGCAGCAGGATATTGCATTTTGTTTTTTCAAGAAAGGCTCGTGCAAGATCTGAATATGTTACTGGACAAATTGTAGTGAGATGGTGTTGGCAATCGCGGAGTGGTGCACAGGTATATTTAGGACACAATTGCATCAGTTGTTGGATATATTCGTAAGATTCAGAAATATATCCCTATGGAGTGAGAACCATCTACTAAACTAGAGTAGTCGCAAAAGGCGTCCGCAAATGTCGATTTAATTCGGAAGTCAAAATGCCCTACTTCAATGTTGAAAGAGATAGGGAGCAATAAGTTTCAGCCTTTGATGTAGAAATGCTCTCCTCTCTCCGAGACCTCGACCTCGTCACCAACATGGATTGTGAATTCTAAAGCACATCATTAGCACCGGTCTCTTTGGGAAATGATGAAAGGAATCGGAAAAGCACCTACTTCTGGAAACAGGAACGAGCATCATCCCCAAGCACCCACCATTCTCTGCCCCTGCATCAATATTCCTCATGGCCTTTAGGGCTTTGTCCGGCTCAACCTGATGTCTTTCGCCTGTGTCAGGGTCTACATTCGGCAGTCGGCATCTCACAGTGCGACACGCAACGATTACATCGATGCCTTTCTTTTCATCGCCTCGTTCATCTTCCTTGGAGGGCGAAGACAGGGGGATTCTGCTGTCCGGACCGGGCACAATGCAGATTCTCTTCCAGTCGTCTTCATTGTACGCCTCTAGCCCTTCGAGCACAAGGTTCGGTCGAAACCTGCGAACAGAGAATTTGGGAATCGCGTACTGCACCTGTTCCGCCATGCGTCTGATACTGCCGATGCTTTGCATCTGAAGTGGATACTCGTCCGGAAAACCCATGGTTGGTTTGAATCCAAGCTCTTCAGCGGCTGGGACATTTCCGCGCACCGGACGGTAGTGAGCCGGATCAACACGGAACAGCGAAAGGGGTTTGGTGCTACCGAGAAAGGTGGCCAGGGAGCGGGGGACATGAGCACCGTAGTTATATGCATTGGGAGTGTCCTTGAAGATGCGCATGGGAATCGATGAGTACTCGCCGTCCGGTGGGTAGAGTGGTACTTGAAACGATTCTTCTCGAAGGCAGATTCCGAGCTTCATGCCAAGTTTGGTCAAAGAGCTGGTTGTGATTCTAGGATAATTTATCACCAGAACGCCTTTTGAGCGTACCTCAGGGGCCTTCGGTGAGTAGGTGGGTGAAGATGGATCAGGAACCCAAATTTCAGGTCGGACGAGGGCCATTTTACTGAATTTACCATCCCGAAGGGTGCGGCAGTCCCAGCGACCGCTAGTATTCTTCTTGGCTATGCCATCCGCCTTTGAATTTTCGTCTTCGTTATTCCCTGTCTCGACGTATTCCGCAAAGGCGAACTGGCGGTCATACGCCAACCCAGTGTCAGCGCCATCGATGAAATTGAATTCCACCCCGGCACAGCTCTTGATGGGATAAACAATCAGAGACTTGATCTTGATTCTGTTTTTCTTCCCTGCCACATCCTTTGAGCGTTTATGTATCCCTTGCGTATTGTATTCGTGCTCATCGGCCAGGTTAGACCAGGATTCCAGTCCTAGCTTTCGGCATCCTCTGGGTTGTCGGGACCGTGCCCGTCGGCCAGCGAGTTCAATGTAGAGAAGGAAAAGGACTGGGGCGACACAGGTACAGTAGATGATGAAAAGAGAGACGGGAGTGGGAAGGTCGAGACGGGGTATGAGGCCCGTCAATCGCAGCATTGTCCGTTTTTCCTACGCGAGAGCGGTAGGAGAATAAACACAATGGTTGAAACGAGCACTAGAAAACAAAAGTAGCCCTTTGAAAAGAAATTGTTTAGAATCTTTCGATGAGCTTTGCGAGCAATTCCAGGGCAGGTCACCTTACCTTCCTCTGATCAGCGGGGTTCCGGCTACCGGCTTGGTTCGCAAGGACCTCACTAAAGTAAGACGGGACGAAAAGACATGGAAAGATGGCAGGAGATGGACAGATATTAGTACACGTCAAGACTCGGTCAGAGTCATGGTTCTAAGGTCGTCGTCTTCTGTACTCCGTATACAGAGCTGCATTGAGATTTTTTTGTGAACCCCGGCTACTCTTATTATTAGCTCGTCGAAGAGACCAAAAGTCGTCGACAGCCATGTAACCCATGGAATCAATCCCAAAGCTTCCATCAAGCGAAATTCCAAAACTCGCCATACTGGCTAATGATTCGAGGGTAGTTTGTAGGCGTACGGTGATTCCAAATGGCTAAGAGATGGGCTGTCGATAAGGGCGTGCTGTTGGGATCTGGAAGCTCAACAGAGGAATGGACCAAGTTGCAATAGGCTATCGGATCCGGGATCGCCTTGACTTTTGGGGCAAGTCCTTGCGGTGCCTCGACACAGGGATAATCATCCTTAAGAATGTGGAAAACGACAAGGAATATGTATGTATATATGAAGATAAAATGATATCACGATGGCAATCGACTCGAGTGGGACGGTAGTTAGGTTCTAAAGTGGTTTGGGGCCCGTGAGACACTTGCCAACTCCCATCATGTCGACAAAAAGGTGTAAGAATGTCCGGAGCATACTCGCAAGACTAAAGGTGTCCAGCTCTGTAAGAAGTTCTCCAATCCGGCCTTTGGATAGCAAGTTGTGCCTCATACTGTTCGCAAGGGCGCAATTCACAATGTAGCTATTGTTGAACTTTTCCACGACGCGTCAAATCCCAGTCCGCTCGATGCAAAGCTCCATGCCAAATGGTGCAGGACATCAGACCATGACATTCGAAGACACCGCTAAATTCTCCAGCCCAGAAAGCCGTATGTACATATGGCCGCATTGCGCTATTGGTTTTTATCATATCTAACTGCCTCTCTAGCCTGCACGCGTCCCTTTGGCGACGCGTCGTCCACCAAATTCGGCCTTCCTCCAGCGTCTCTTGCTGGCAGCGGAAGTATATCTACTGCTCTTCAACGCTTGGACGCTGCCTTGGCTCTACATGTAGACCCACAGCCGTCACCGTTAGGACTCAGCTTGAGCCAGCCATACTTTGCTGATGCAACCGGCGGAGATGAAGCTCAAGCCGGAGTGCGACGCGGTGAGGTTACGGAGATTGTGGGACCTAGAGGGTCAGGGAAAACTGTGCTGGCGTGAGTTGCTACTGACTTGACATTCTTGGGATGCATTTGGATTATTCTGCGCGGTGTTTTATTTTTTCGCAAGATGCATTGGCTGACGGAGGTCGTGATAGGATGAGTTTGGCTGCAGAGGTGTTGCGATCGCAACAGGCTGTCATATGGATTGGTAACTCCTCCTTTTCCCACCCAATTCTGATTTTCCTTTTATGAATCTTCCTTACTGAACAATACAGACACCGCTGGGCCAATTTGCGTTTCTCGGCTGAAGTCTCTGCTTCAGGGCAAGATTAGGGGCGTGCCGACTGAGGATGGCCCCTCACCAACGGCCACGGCGGAAGACTATATGCAACGGCTTCTTCATTTCCACCCTTCGTCACTAGCCCACCTCCTGGCTCTAGTTTCCTATCCGCCTCGTGGTTTTCCGCCTCAAGGCACCGGTCTGATTGTGGTTGATTCGATTTCGTGCCTCTTTGCTGCTGAATTTCGACCTAGACTTTCGAAACGGATGCGCCAGGCCAAATTATCCCGCACGGAGCAGAGCAAACTAGAGAAGGAATCCAGGTTGTACTTTAACCTAATTGGGAGCCTAGTGTCGGATCTACGCAGACTCGCCATCCGCTTCAACTGCGCGGTTGTTGTTATCAACGAAATGGCTTCGCGATTCAGTTCGCCGAGCCGGCCGATGCTTCACGAGGTGATTTCGGGATTTACTTGGGATGCCGGTGTCTCCACGAGTATTCTTCTATACTGGCATTGGCTGCCGTGGGAACTGCGGCAGAAAACAGAGATGAAGAGTGTGAGGATCGCAGAGGTCCAGAAGGTTGGTGGGATGGGTTTTATGGGCAGATCAACGAAGCGGATTGTACCGTTCGTAGTAGGAAATGTGAGTTTCCGGCCCTAGAAAGTTTTCTTTTGGTTGGGTGTATCCCTTGTTCATTTTACGACATTTTACGATGTCTGCAGGCCAGCCTCGAGGAGTTTTTGGACGAAGAATCCATTGCTATATCCGTTGCCGCCATTCAGAGCACGCCTGATAGTGGACTACAAAAGCGAAAATTCGACGAGATTAACGGCACTCCCAGTCATCGGCCAAGATTGGACCCGAGAATTGAGATCACAGGTCCAAACGAGGACGAAAATAATAATGATGATGATGATGATGATGGTGTGGACAATGACGATGACGAAATTCTCGACCCGCTACCGGGTGCTACTGAGGTAGATTACGAGGTTCCGGATAGTGAAAGCGACCACGAGGAAGAGGAAACGATATCAGTTGGATCTAGAACTCCATCAAACCAGGCTAATTCGGACGCGGAACTTTTGCTTCAGCACCTAGATGACGATGCGCTTTATTGACACGAGCATAATGAAAGGATTCTACTACCACTTGCTCTATAGAACAACCTAGGCGGAATCACTTACACTCCGTATGTGCCCCAAAGATAAGGTGGCATGCTGGCTGTATAAAGCGTATCAGGCGACGCAACCCTGTCTGTCACAGTCCAATCTGTGTACCGAGCCAAATTCAACAGTCAATGGTTCAACAAGCGTGAATGTCAAGCCATTGAGATTGCGCGTCCTGCGAGATAGAACTAAAAGCCTCTGAGCTCGAATTATATCGCCACGAAACCAAGTCTCTACGTCTTCACGGAGGAAGAGATGGTGAGGGGCAAAATCTGGGGAACCGGGAGTGTTCAGATAAGCAGATCGACTTTCCTGATAATGTCGGGTTCAGCCTGGAAAGCGCGTTGACTTGTGACACGAACTCGTGTCAACGGGCGCAGTGATGCAGACGAGGTACCTACATAATACGTTTATCTGGTGATGAGGACTTGTTCCGTAAGGCGGCTTCAGAGCTCGCAGAGTGAAAGTCCTTGCAATGCGTTTCGAACAGACGAGACTACTCTTGTTATCTAGTTACTTGTGCAGATTGCCGATGAGGGGTCTCAGGTTATCAACCAAAAAGCCTTCGCTTGCCTCGGCGCGAGTACAGTACAATCCTGTCATCCCCAGCCCTAAATGTCGTGTTGGAATCGTATTCGTAATTGACATGTCCAGACGGACTTCCGACGCAAGGGCACGGCCAATCAACGCTTTTGTTATGGCAAGAAATCCTCAACTGAGGTAAGCGTAAACCTTCCAACAACAGGGGATCCACGAGTCTAATAAAAGCGGCCAATTAGGTCGAGGGAACGGGTCCCTTGGGAATTCCGTTGGGGAAGCTACTGTGGCTAGCTCATCTTGATGGGTGGTAATGGTAAGTTACTGTGTACGGAGTACGGAGTACCCCGTATTGAGCAAAGGAATGTGTCGGGCTCTTTGCTGCAAGTGTAGTATTCCTCTGTCCGGAGAATGGAGTACTCTGAAGGCAATTCTAAACACATGAATCTTATGTGATCGAGACGATCCATTTATGCTCCGTATTTTGGACAAGAGATCCCAAGAATCTGCGTGTGAGCGCTTGAGTACATACATTACATAAGTTGTTGGGGACCTGGCAAACTCAGCAGTATTGGCACTGTCTGTATCGTATGGGTTTCAGGAGATACAGGCCACATACACAGTCGACTTCCAGCATGAAAATCACCACAAGAACCTCTAATCCGACATTTCACTACATTGTACACAGTACTCTGTACAGTAGCTATCTTCAAATGTGCATCATCACTATCATGGAATACACAGCCCTCGTGTAGTAAGCAGAAGGATGGTGCTCGAGAAAAGAGACAAACAAACCGTGATTTTTGAATACCGGGAACTAGTAATATTTAAACTGGTGCCTTGCCCCAACAAGACCAACTTTTGTACTGCCCTGCCTCGCAGTCTGGAATTCACTCGAGATCAAAAATGTATCCTTGTAATTGATCAACCAAGCAACTTGAATGCCGAGAGGGCAAAGGCAAGAAAAAAGACAAAGTGACACCACTTCTTCCTGTTTCTACGGAGTATATCTTCTGACATGTGCCTTCTGTCAACAAGAAAATATTGAGTTGGACGTTTCAACAAAATATTGGGTGGACCTAGTGGTGGCCACAGCGAAAAAGGGACTATACCCAGCAAACGGAGTACTTTTACCCTCCAATTTCCCACCCCCCATATTCCTTTTCTTTTGTAAAAAGGGACAGGGTCTTCGTTACCTACCTTTCCATTCCTCCATCTCTCCTTCACTCCTCATCCTTTGAATCATCCTCAGATTCCTTTATTGTTCATTCCCAACCTAGATCCCTTCGCAAACGAGTCCTTGGGTTTCAATCATACGATCATCGAGACGTTGAACACAACCATGGCTTCCGAAGAAGCTGTGGGCACGAAGGGCTCCAAAGCCCATTCGACCGCAAACGATGTCAAGAAACCTCACATTGCAGATACACCCATGACTAGAGCGAACTGGTATAAACACGTCGACTGGCTAAACGTCACTCTCATCCTTGTCGTTCCTCTGTATGGATGTATTCAAGCATACTGGATTCCACTTCAAGTCAAGACCGCCATCTGGAGCGTTTTGTATTATTATATGACGGGTCTTGGAATAACTGCTGGTATGTTCTGTCGACGATCCTCGTTTTGCAAAGAGTCGGACTGTGGCTAACCAATGCTCCAGGCTACCATCGTCTCTGGGCCCATAGCTCTTATTCCGCCACGCTTCCCTTGAAAATCTACCTCGCTGCCGTTGGAGGAGGTGCTGTTCAAGGGTCTATCAGATGGTGGTCCCGCGGCCACCGTGCCCATCACCGTTATACCGACACTGATAAGGATCCTTACTCTGTCCGCAAGGGCCTTTTGTATTCCCACATTGGCTGGATGATTATTAGACAAAATCCAAAACGCGTCGGCCGCAGTGATATCAGTGATCTCAACGAGGATCCAGTCGTCGTCTGGCAGCACAGGAATTTCCTCAAGGTCGTTTTCTTCATGGGTCTGGTTTTCCCCACGCTTGTCAGTGGACTCGGCTGGGGAGATTGGGCGGGTGGTATCATTTATGCTGGTATCCTCCGGATTTTCGTTGTTCAGCAGGCCACCTTCTGTGTTAATTCTTTGGCCCATTACTTGGGAGATCAGCCCTTCGATGACCGCAACTCTCCCCGCGATCACGTTATGACCGCTTTGGTCACCATGGGTGAAGGTTATCATAACTTCCACCACGAGTTTCCTTCCGACTACCGCAATGCCATCCAATGGTATCAATATGACCCAACTAAGTGGATCATTTGGGTTTGGAAGCAACTTGGCCTCGCATACGACTTGAAGCAATTCCGTGCCAACGAAATTGAGAAAGGACGTCTCCAACAACTCCAGAAGAAAATCGATCAAAGGCGCTCCAAGCTCGACTGGGGTATTCCTCTCGAACAATTGCCAGTCATGGAATGGGACGAATACGTTGAGCAGGCTAAGAATGGTCGTGGCCTCGTTGCCATTGCCGGAGTCGTTCATGACGTTACCGATTTCATCAAAGACCATCCAGGTGGCAAGGCCATGATCAACTCTGGCATTGGCAAGGACGCAACTGCCATGTTCAATGGTGGTATTTACAATCACTCCAACGCCGCTCACAACCTCCTATCAACGATGCGTGTCGGCGTTATCCGCGGTGGCTGCGAGGTGGAAATCTGGAAGCGAGCCCAGCGGGAGAACAAGGATATCGAGTCCGTTCGTGATGAGTATGGGAAAAGAATTATCCGTGCGGGTGAGCAAGTGACCAAGCTCGCCGAGCCAGTCCCAAGCGCCGGCGCTGCATAAACGATTTCTGCTCTTCCTCGACCCTATTTTGGCGTTCTTTTACCAAACGGTTTCCGAACTCTTTCGACACCTTGTAATGATGGCGACACGACAAAGCCATACATAGCTGAGGCTCATGTACATTTTCACTTCCTAGCATCCATTTTGCCTCTTTCCCCCTCCGCCAATTATTCCCAACCTCGATGTACCCTGATCCTTTGAACAAGGTGGATGCTATTCCTATTTCGACAAAAAAAAAAGAGATGAAAGATTGTGACGATTACTTCTGTGTGGTGTACCCCTACTCTTAGCTTGGTGTGTATTACACAGTTTGCCTTATTGCGTTTGGAGTTTCGGTTTGATTTGGATGGGTCTGGTGCTTGCTCATGTTGATTCAAAGGGGAGTTAGATGGTCTTCTTCATTAAAAGCACATTATCAGCATAAGAATTATCACAGTTTCTTATCTTTCAAGAGTTATTTGAATGGATTGCTTAATCTTTGCAAAGCCAACCAATCCTTATCCTTGATATGTATATAATAAAGTCCAGAATATTGCGAGTTTCAATCTATGATACAAGAACCAACTGCTTGAAGGAGAGTAACGGAAGGGTGCCCAGAAACTCCAACAAACTGTGAGGTCAGCTGATGGCCTTGACTTCGGCCTTGGGACATCTGGTCTTTGCTTTGGTAGAAAAACCAAGATGCGATAGCATTGTGATTGAACCAACCAGCTGTATGTACAGTATATGACATGATATTCTAACAAGAGAAAAGGAATTCTTGATCAATTTGCTGGCCATTGATTAAGCCGTGTATTTATTGACATTGTCTCTCTCTGCCTTCGCAACCCTGAAAACAGTTTTCATTTTGCTACCCCGACCCTGGAGAGGGACCAACCAAACTGGCTCGCATCACCCACTGCACCTGCTCCATCCTCTGGCTCGCTCTGCCCCTCTTCATCGGAGTCGCCCTCATCCTGGCTCCCTCACTCCACCTCCCCGCTTCCAGGCTCCTCCTCGGCCACCTCCGACCAAGGCCAACCGCTTCATCGTTTCGTCCTCCAATCCAGCCTTTCAAAGCAACTCCGATCTCCTCCAGTCGATTTCCTCTCACGACAGCAAGCATGGCTCCGTCACATCTGAGAAGCCCGCCGCAGGCACCACCGCTGTTCACCGGCACCCCGTCGTCGATCCTGGCCGACACAAAACGGCTCATTGAGCAATCTCGAAAAGTGCAAGATGAGGTAGCGAAGAGTGTCTCGCTGGAGGCGGCCACTTTCGAAAAGGTGCTGGTGCCGTTGGCACATGATGAGAATTCCATGGCGTTGGAGACGCATATCCTTGGCTTTTACCAGTCTGTCTCGGTGGATGACAAGCTGCGTGATGCATCGACCGAGGCAGAGAAGTTGATGGATGATTTCTCCATCGAGTCGGCTATGCGTGAGGATCTGTTCAAGTTGGTGGATGCGGCGCTCAAGAAAGGTGAGAAGTTGGAGTCGGAGTCGAAGAGGTTATTGGAGAAGGAGCATAAGGACTATATTCGGAACGGACTGGGGTTGCCCGCGGGACCAAAGAGAGACCGCTTCAAGGAGATCAAGAAGAGACTGAGTCAGATTGCTATCGAATTCCAGAAGAATTTGAATGAGGAGAAAGGAGGCGTGTGGCTGACAAGGGAGGAGCTTCACGGTGTGCCGGAGGATGTGGTCTCCGGCCTTAAGGAGGGAGAGGGAGAGAATGAAGGGAAGCTGTTCTTGACATTCAAATACCCGGACCTGTTTCCATTGACAAAGTATGCTACCAATGCGGATGTGAGGAAGCGGGTTATGATTGCAAATGAGAACAAGTGCAACCAAAACGTGCCGCTCTTCAGAGAGGCTGTTATCCTTCGAGATGAAGCTGCACGACTGCTCGGGTATCCAAACCACGCAACCTTCCGCATTGAAGACAAGATGGCAAAGACGCCAGAGACTGTTGATAAGTTCTTGGGCGACCTCCGCGCTAGACTAAAGGAAGGAGGCCGGAAGGAGATCGAAAAACTCAAGGATATGAAGGCCAAAGACCTAAAGTCACGGACCCCGAGCCAAGAGCCTGATGGTCATTACTTCCTATGGGACCACCGCTTCTACGATCGCATGATGTTAGAGAAGGATTATCAGTTAGATCACCAACTGATCGCAGAATATTTCCCTCTGCACACAACTATCCGTGGTATGTTGAAGATTTTTGAAGAAATCTTTGGCCTTGTTTTTGTGGAAATTGAAGGCGAAGAGCGTAATAAGCTCTCCAAAACCGGCAAGGGTGACGATATTGTTTGGCATGAGGATGTCCAGGTCTTCAGTGTGTGGAACGACGAAGGCGAGGGTAATGGCTTTGTCGGATATCTCTACCTCGATTTGTTTCCTAGAGAGGGCAAATATGGTCACGCAGCCAACTTCAACCTGCAGCCCGTATGTCCACTCTTCTATCATTGACGAAGCGAATGACTAACAACGTATTAGGGCTTTATAGATGCACAGGGAAATCGCCGATATCCAGCAACTGCTTTGGTTTGCAACTTCTCCAAACCTACGCCCAAAAAGCCAAGTTTGCTCAAACACGACGAAGTGGTAACGCTCTTCCACGAGTTGGGACATGGGATCCATGATCTTGTGTCAAAAACCACGTACTCCCGCTTCCATGGAACCAACACTGTTCGTGACTTCGTCGAAGCTCCTAGTCAGATGCTGGAAAATTGGTGCTGGACGCCTTCACAGCTCAAGTCGCTCAGCAAACATTACTCTCATCTTTCTCCGGAGTATCTTGCAGCTTGGAAGGAACAGGCTGGCGATAATCCTAACCCTTCGGAGCAGATTCCTGACGATCTCATTTCCAAACTGATTAAAACGAAGCATGTTAACGACGCTTTGTTTAATCTGCGGCAGCTTCACTTTGGTATATTTGACATGACTGTGCATGAGCCTGAAGATCATGATGCAATCCAAAAGCTGGACATCACAGAGAAGTACAACTCTCTTCGCAAGGAGATCACGAACTTCGAGGGCCCTGAAGCTCTTGGCCTTGGTTACGACTGGGGACATGGTCAGGCGACCTTTGGCCATCTTATTGGGGGCTATGACGCCGGGTATTACGGCTACCTTAGGTATGGTATTTCTTATGGTGCATACATAAAACGGACACTGACCTCTCCATCCAGCTCCCAAGTATATTCTACAGACATGTTTTACAGCGTGTTCAAGGATGACCCGATGAACAAGACGGAAGGCCGAAGATACCGGTACACTGTGCTTGAGAAAGGTGGAAGCCGGGACGAGATGGAGACATTGAAAGAGTTCCTTGGTCGCGAGCCCAAGCCAGAAGCATTCTACAAGGAGCTCGGTTTGGCGTAGGACGATATGCTAGCTAAAAGTTCGGGTGTGGCCTGAGGACAGCGCGTCGGTGCGCAACCACAAGAGCAGTTATACTCCACTGTGACTGAAGATGGAGTTTATCTTTAGGCATTCCCGATGATCGGGGTTATAGACTAAAAAATAACCGCGTTGTCGCCCAATGTTCCTTGACCTCGAGCATACTTGTAACCCTTGAAACAATCGTAGTTTGAATCAGCGGGCGCGGATAGGCCATCATGTGATCAGGCTTATCGATAAGGGGTTGGACTGCTGGTTGCGGACAGAGATGTTGAGTATCAATTTCCGAGATTCTACAATTTTCCACTCAATTCCTACTTATATTCCAAATATGACATCCTCGCTGCCCGAGCGGCCGCAGTCATCTGCGCTGCACCAACAGGAACAACAAGAAGTCGGCCACGTCGCCGAGCCGACAACAGAAGCATCTCGGAAGCGGAAAGCCATACGCACTTACCACTGCACTTTCTGCAACCACCTTCTCATCGGAAGCACTCGCGATATCTTCTCCCTCCCTCGCCGAAAGGAACCAGCACTTGATCGAGCAGTCATCCTTCCCCTTCCCGTCACGTCCTCATCGCCAGCGGATTCAGAGTCAGAGGCCGAAGAGTCTTCTGGTGCCGAGGAAGAAGGTGATAATGATGATTATGAAGATGAAGAAAGCAAAGAGATGACCAAGCCCAGTGTTGTTGGGAACGACGGAGCAAGGTCGAGGAATGGCAACAAGTCGCGGCGAGCAGGCAGCAGCAACAGCGGCAGCGGCAGCAGGAGAAAAGACCGTGAAGAAGATTATACGATTCTGCTTTCTACGACGGCACCGGATCGCAAACCGTTGATAGTTCGTCGGGCTGATGGGTTTGAAAAACGATGGCTTGTTCGCTGCGTGAGGTGTAGGGTCATTGTGGCGTATTTTTTGGATGATATACATTTCTTGGTGGGGGAGAAGGGAGAGCGGGAGGAGAGTAGAGGAGATGATGACGCCAGATCGCGGAAAGAAAGGCCAAAGGTGGCTTATTTGCTTCCCGGGGCGGTGGTAGAGACGGGCGATATGGGCAAAAGGGAACTTGATGTTGAGAAGGAGGAGTGGGGAGGGTGGGCAAGGTTGATTCCGGGAAAGGAGACGTAAGGCTGCCTTGCATCTGTGAGATCAATTGGACTTCTCTATGAACAGCCTTGGAGCAGACAAGCGCAGACAGCAGATTTTTGACTGGGAGGTCCCCAGCTGTACCGTTCAGCGACTTAAACTTAGCGGCGGGATTCTGACTGAAATTAATAATGATTGGCAGTAGAAATCATGGTCTTCGATGGTAATGCGTGAGAGTCAATTGACACTTAATATTTTATCGTTTATCCCATTGAACCAGCACCTAGCCTAGCCGTTACACCATCCGCCGTGCCTCCCATTGAAAACAAGAATAACCCGCCATTATGCCACAAATGTATCTCTTCGTGCCGGGACCACACAATCACTTGATTCTCACGTCGTGGGTCTCTCGGACAAGGATGAAAAGGGTATTAAGAGCTGGAAATAACCATAAAACCCAGGAAACAAACAAATCGTGTCATCGTCCGTAAGGAAGTCATAGAATTTGAAAAGGCAGGTTGATATTTAGTTGGCAAGGATCGTGCGGACGAGTTCTAGTGAAGCAATCCCATTAGTGTTCTGTATTTAAGGAGGATATTCGCCCACCGCATACCAGTATAATTGATCTCTCCGGAACTTGTATCGACCGCCTTCAAAAGTTCGTCGACCTCTTCATCGGTCATTTTCTCGCCGAGGTTTGTAAGGACTGCCACAAATTCGAACCATTAGTAACCCTTTGTCGCGAAAACGCCAGTCACAATAAACGCGAAAAGGTGGTAAAAATCTTACTATATCGAAGCTGGCCGACACCGATAAACCCAGTCATATCCTTATCGAAAACCTGGAAGCCGCGACAATATTCCTCTGGTTCGCCAGGATCACGGAATCCACCTGGGCGGTTAAGGACTTTTTGGAACGCGTCGAAGTCAACTAGTTTTCAAATCGCGTTAACCCAAGAACTGATATTAATTCAAGCCACATTCCCCAGCTATGCATCCAAGGCAAATAAATCGTAAAAAGAGCAGAGTAGACACCTACAGTCACCACCCATTCCCTTCTCCAATTCTTTGATTTCAGCGAGTGTAGGATTCTGGCCACACGCGCGAAGGAGGTCACCAAGGGACTCGAGGGTAACACGACCGGTACCGCGCTTGTCGAATAGGGAGAACGCTTCTTTGTAATTGGTGGACGCCTGTTCATCATAATCATGTTCAGCTTCTGGCTCTGGCTCTGTCTTTGGAGCGGTTTGCTTCTGGTGAATTCCAGGCCGAGGGCCAGCTGGAGCACGCCCAATGTTTTTGGAGGGGCTCATGATTGCAGCTTAGATCAAGGGACAAAAGTGATGGATAATAAAGGATTTGGAGGACAGGAAAAGGCTCGAGAGTGGCACTGGATGGAGGTTGATAGAGAGAGGGGGATAGACGTGTGTGCACGCTGCAACTTGTTTGCTGGCTTCCTCGCCCTGGCGACAGATGTGAATGTAGTCACAGCATCGGCGGGCACTCTGTTTCCGCAGCGATGTAATGTATCGCCGAGAGGGCAATAGCAAACACCAAAAGCTCCATTGCAGAATGGAGAGTTCCAGAGCTGCGGCAAACCGTGGATACACCCAGGAAGAGTGTACCTGGGTTTGTGGCATTGCCACTCTCCTTGTTCATGGGAAGTAAGAAAGGAACTCACCATTTTGTATTGAAACTATTGATTCTTTCTTCACGGCAACTGAAGTTTGGTGGGATAAGTGCTGAACAGGGTGGTTGATGGAGTGCTGAGGGTTCAACAGGAAATCAAAATGAAGTGTCGTGATGAGGTCGGTCCCGCGATCAACAGCAAATCCCGCGGGCTGATTTGGTTGCCATGGGAGACAAACACACACAACTCACCCAGCATCAACAACAGCAAATATAGCAAGTGAAATAGAGACTGTATATGGACTCAGATTTATGGTATCATTATCTTCTACTTGTGTATACTATCTATGTATATACAGAAATGAGTCCTAAGGCACGGCTCTCAAATCGCTGTGCAATACTACTATGTCCAAGGCCTAAAACAGGTGAGACAATACAAAAAGTTGAAATTGACGGAAATGCTATTAGCCCAGAGAGGCAAGTATATGCATGAAGGCACCTGCATGTGCTTCAAGAGTAGATATCAGGAAACAAAAAGTGTAAAGGAGCTGTACTTATAAAAGTACACAATGTGTGCGGGTTTTAGCAGTTGTTTTCTGCGATGAATCACAAAAGGTAGGACATCTAAACAGTGTTTGTTGGAGGAATGGCATACGGTTAAACAGGTTGAGCTCCATTCACTGGACCTTTCAACTTCTCAATGCAACTTCCAAGCAGATTGGCAGCTTCATTGAGCAGTTCCCACCGGGTATTCGAGAAGGTCTCCCGGAGCACCATCAGAAGACCCATGCATCGATTCCGACCTCGAACCTTCTCTAGGTCGTCAGGGCTCTGCACACCACCAAACATGCCAAGAAAAGCGTACATATCCTCTCGCTGGCTTTCAGATGATGCCAGCTCCGGGGGCGGCGGGCTAATGGGCCCGTCTAGCGCATACCCATAGCACCACACCACGAGGGCAGCAAAGTAGAGGACCCAGGGTCGGTTTAATAGAAAGTCATTTCGTGCAGAATATTCACCGGAATTGACATAAGCAGAATGGCTGCAGCGAGGTGATTGATTCCTATCCGGTATTAGCACCTGGCATAGGAACTTAAGAGCGTAAAACGTTGCATCCCGTGCTGGCGCTTTGGTCGCCCAGCGATCAGTCATCTTCTCGCGTGCTGCACTATAGTCTCTAGGCGTGATAGAGCGACCGAGAAGGCGACCGGCGCCTGCAAATATTTGGCAGTCGACAATATCTATATGGGATGCCATATGAGCAAGATGATGGAGTACAGTTCGTGACTCGAAGAAAACATCCCCGTCTGGGATATGCGAAGTCCTGTGAAACGCGTGGCTGGTCGGATTGGACGCGATCAACGCCTCATCAAAATCTCGTCTCCAGTTGTCAAAAGCACGAAGAAGTGCTGATCGCCATTTTTCCCGTCCCCCTAGCGTGTGGGAGACGCCCAGCGAAGTAACTTGCAGGTCGCGTTGGTTCATGTGCCAGCTGACGCTAAGCAAGCCAGCCATTATAATCGTCCGGCCAAACGAATTCGTGCGAACGCTCTGTCCATTCAGAGTCTTTTTCAAGGCGTCGAGAAACAATGTCGGCTTAACTCCATTTGACGTCAAACTGGATTGTACTCTCGCAACCTCTGCTGCGCTTGTCGCTGACCATAAAGCTTCATCACAAGGAAGCGGTAGTCGCAACTCATGGGCTACCATTTTGGCAGAATGGCCAAACATTGTGGCATGTATAGTGTCGAGAACGAACGCAGCAAACGCTACTCTGCGAGTGGCTTCAGCTTTTATCCACCGGGCCCAGGATTCCTCTCCCGGTGTTGTTTCGGCAGCAGGGTTAGCCCCTGGCTCGTTTCCGCATTTTTGCTGCCCTTCATCCCCAGGACTGGGAGGCGAATCAAATGCAGACCTACCGATAAGAGAGCTCCCGCGGCGCATCAAAGTCAATGTTGTATCATGATGAATATGTGCGCGCTCATGCAACGCTCTCGTAGAGAACATCTTCTCGTATGTTTCTAGAAGCAGTAAAGTCTGGAATACCCATAATCTGGCTGGCGGGCGAAAATCCGGATCTCTGAATATCTCCCAGCGCAGATGCCAAGCGACAAAATTGGCGAATTCGGCTGCTGCTTCTGTTGCTGCTTGCCCGTGCTCTTTTTCTAACGTGGCTGCTCCAAGTGCCATGACCGCCAAAAGCAGCAGATTGGGCGTCTTACTCGGGCTAAAAGTTGGTTTGTGAAGAATTGGCAGTTGATCGTGACAGTGATACCAGTACGAGCTCACATAGGTTTGCATCATTCGGAGACTGAGAACGTGAGTTTCTGCATCCATATTCCCCTCCATCAAGGACTCCTTTCGCTTCCTTACCGCGGCTTGGTCCGTTTCATTGAAATGTGTTTGGATAAGATCCAAGAGTTCGGTCCGTTTGTCGGTAGAAATGATTGACTGCGGTGGACCAGTGTCAAGTATACTGGTCACACTCATCGGGTGGTGTTGGTGGTGTTGGTGGTGTTGAATGGCATTGGCGTAATAATTGACAAATGCTGGATCCGTTGGGATGTAATGGCTCTGAAGCTGCGTGACGAACGGGTCTGGAAAATTCGACAGTATTCCAGGTATGGATGAATAACCCACCGAAGAAGAATTCTGTTCATTGAACAACCACGCCGTAAAATCGTCTGTCATGGCGAAAGGGGATCGATTCAGGGTCTCACCTCCGAAAACTGGAAGTGCATATGGGATAATTGGGTCTAGGTCAGACATTGCAGAAACCGGCCCAATCGTACTTAGTCCGTTAGAGATGGCGTTTGCAATAGAGGCAGTTGTAGCCGCGCCAAGATGCGTATCCGAATAGTCATGAGGAGACAGCGGGGAGACTTGGATACTCCGCTGGTGAAGGAAGCCATTAGGTGAAGAATTTCCGTTTATCGTGTTTGATTGGGATAGGTATGAATTGTGGTGAGACTGAGGACCCGGCACAGACAAATGACGCGGTCGAATGCCGGAAGGGGCGTTTGAAACGCCAGTTACCATCTCCGGGGCGCTAAACGACACGCTTCGGTAGGCGGTAGTACTGTAGGAACCATGTGGAAAAAGATGAGTTGGTTCATAAACCGCCACAGGTGGCTGTTTCCCTGAAGTAACCGTGTATATGCCATTGGCAACTGGGCGACTTATCTGGGAACTCGGCGCGGCTGAATAGCTGCTGGGCTCTAGAGGAGCGGACGAAGAGGGTTCAGGATAGCTTTGTATATTGTTGAAAGCGGCATTCGGCGTGCTTGTCGGGGATTGCGAAATTTGTGGGTTCGTCCTTCCCGGGGATGTCGTACTGTCCGTGGACACCGGCGTCGTTGCGGTGCGATCAGGGACCATGGCATGGCTAGCAACCGAGGGCACTGCCACGACGGTTTTCGCAGAGTGAGCAGCAAAGGTATCGCGTTTTTGGAGCTGCGATCCATGAGTGTTATGACGCTCCTGATGGCGAATGCACAGGTCTTGGCGAACGAATGCACGCAAGCAGTTGGGGAACTGGCATCGATATATGTGCTTGGGATTATCTGTATACGTCCAGCGAGGCAGTTAGTAAATGGCTTTATGGGGGCAGTCCGGCGACAATGTGCCATGGAACGGAGGAAAAGGGGCTAGTCGCAACGGGCAACCGTACGATTCAATTGATGGCGATACAAGTGCTCCGCCCTTGAGTAACTCTTCCCGCATCCCTCGTGTTTGCAATCGAACTTTTTTTCAGAATCCCCTTTCCTGCTCCTTTTGCGTTTCTTGGGCGACTCTGGCATCGTGCTCGGCGACTGAGGTTCGCCGGAGTGTCTATACGATGAGTTGAGCGGCTCAGACGCCTGGTCCCAACCGTGCTGCTGTTCTGCAGCCAATGCAGCACCGGCGTCCACAATTGGATTCGCGGATAGGGTCACCATGAGGACACCTTGCTCGACGAGTCGACGATGGCAGGCAAGGATGTCACATTATTCAGTGCCACAACCCAGATTTGACAGAGAACGTGGGTGCTATCCGGCCGCACATCAGACAGGCGAGGGCAGTGAGACGTAGCAGCGAAGGAGGGGTAGCCGTTTGTAGAGGTGACAGTGAGCGAGCGAGCAGCTGGGGTGGTTGGGTATCACAGCGAGAATCAAAGGATAACTGTTTCCGCCAGCATGACGGTCATCGGACGACACTGCAGGGGCAAATGGAAGACAAAAGGAGCGATGGAGAAGGACCATCTTGAAAGTGTGTCGACAGTAGGATGCACCGCGCTGTCGACTGCAGCAGGATACGAATCCGGGCGGTCATCACGTCTGGGGTGAGCAGCCTACAACTCCCAGCGGATTATCCCATTCCCCAGCGAATGAACTCGTGAGCTGCCCGGCTTGCTGCTGGTGGTCTGGGCAGTGCAAGGCTCCGTGCAAATACACCCTCTTGCTCTTATTTACGGGCACTGGGGCCCTGGAACCCTGGGGACGACTGGCTACCATCGCAGAACTACGGGCCTGGTTAATGCTCACTACGTCTTCTACAGATAAAAAGCAGCTGGCTATTTGGAAGAAAAATTGAAATCCTGACAATTGTCTGCGAGATTGATTAATTATAGGGGCCTGCGTGACCTGCAGCACCACCCTAAGCATCTGTACCCGTCCGTGTTTTTTTCGCGCCAGCAAGGGTCATCTCAATTATTGCACCTTTTTTGCTTTTTCCTGTTTGGGCTTTTTCATACCCTGATGCTTTTTTTGTAACATCGCCGGTCCCTGCGAGACTTTGCGGGAGCCGGGGCCCCTCTGAAGAATCCGTGAATCCGACATCAAATCCTCCCTGTTCCCCGCAAAATACGACACACCAGTTGACTAGCTAGGAGAGACTCTGCGTCTAATTACGCGATCATCTTCCGCTGAACAAAGGATAGACGATGTAGCCGTCTTGCATCCAAGCTTTCATTAATGCCGTCAAGAGCATGGGCGCGCACATTGACTTGATATCCACGACTAAGCATCCCTTGCCGCCGCTCTGTTGTGCTTTTTACAATATTGACCGGGATCGCCTCGGATACATCTATTGCTCTAAGATTGATTGTGTGGTCTGTCTACGCAGCAGACAGCCGCCCGTCCTTGCGCAGTGAAAAATTTTGACAGATGAAGTCGTTTTTCGTGTCTGTGCTCATTCTCTAACGCATTCACAAAGACAACCACTGTACTCCGTATGGGGGTGGCTCACAACACTCTCCAATGAATTATCTCCAAAGCTTCTACGGAGTAGGCTTGGTGACGCTGGCCTATATCTGGCTAGTTTTTCGAAGCATAGCTTTCTATGCTCCTTCTCTTTTACCGCCGTGTCCGTCTTACTCTAGAACTTGATGCTGCCAGTGCTTATGACTACATGCTGAGCCAGTAATGCGCAAGTTGGGGTACAAGAGATGCATCAACGATCCGGATATATACTATAAGGAGTGCTAGAGAGGATGAACAGACTCCTACGAATTGATTGTTGGAGATCTTTCTATTTCTAATGGCGCATTGAAGTTGGTAGCGCTAGCTCTCGGCGGCTAGGTGTTGCCAGGCTCCCAGCCCAAAAAGGAGCACAGCGGTTAAGTCATCGAGTAAGGCTGATACAGAGTCGCCGGCTCTTTAAGAATGTTTCAGAAGCCTATCTCTTGTTCGGTCTCTATAGGATAGCGAGGGTGAATTGTTACAATCCCGCCTCGCTTTTATTGGCTCAGAAAGCCTCTGACTACCGTCCTGTTTGCTTTGCCATAATCTGTGGTCAATACTCTGCCCATATGACCACGTTGTTTGATGCGTATATATGAGTTGGAGTATCGTGTGGCTCTTATTTGTCGGAGTCACCAGCTGTGCGTAGCTCTAGGCTCTCCCAAAAGATGCCTACGAAGCGGTTTCCACATTTCGGTTCGCCTAAGGATAGAAGCAATGAGCTCTGAGGACGTATATATATAGTCACCACAGAACAACCCCCTCCCAAAACATCTCACCGTGCTTCGAAGCCTCTCGTACCCTCCTTTCAGCTAAGCTGGCGAATAAGCAAGATACGCGCGGTCACCAACCCCAGTTTGCCTACCAGCCATGATCATCGTCCGCAACAAGAAGTGGGTTGGCGATCAGTTTGACAACGGGTCCTTCGAATTCCCAGACGGCAGCATATGGAAAATCAAAGAGAAAATATCCGAAAAGGCTGTGTTTTTCGCGATTGCGTGCAGCGACCCGGAAGAGGCCAAGGAACCGCCAGAAGCGCAGGCCGTATATCACTGCTTTCAGACGAAAGGAAACGATGTGGGAAAGGAGGCAATAATGAAAATCCGCATGCAGTAAAGGATAACCTCACCGCAATAAGTTTTTATGCTTTGGCCAAACATCAGCTAACCTTCTGTTTAGAATTCCTGTAGACCCTGACAATCCTGATCCGGACCCGGACAAGAGAGGGCAGTTGGCCCAGGAGGAAGTCGGGCTGTGGACTCACCGCGAGCTTTCTAGCCTGCAGTTCTTGACTGAGGAGGAGTGCCCCATTGCTCCGAAACTCCTTACATGGCTAGTTGCTAGCCAGATGCGAGACCAATGGGTTCCTGATGGCTATATACTCATTCTCATCATGGAGAAAGTCCCCGGGGAATCACTGGAAGACTTTTGGGCTCGTCCTTTCGAGCAACGGGAAAAGATTCGCAGGGCTTTTCGCCGTTCATTGACGTAAGTAGATTACTGCCTTTCCATCCCGAGTGCATATTCTCATCGTGGGCTTAGGGAATTGTATAGCTTCGGAATCGAACCTTTTGATGCCCGGCTTGAAAATCTCATATACGATGCAAAGACTAATCTATGGTGAGCTTATCATTCTGTATCCCCTTTTCCCTTTTTTTAGGACGGTTATGATTAATAGCTAAGTTAAAACGTGCAGCTATATAATTGACTACGAAGATATTAGGCCTATCGAGCCAGACAAGCCAGTATACTGGGCAGACAAGGACTTCCTCGAATGGGGGTTGACGGGCAGGGATGCACAACAGCAGGTGAAGAAGATCGTCACGCCTTGCCCTTGGGGTGGCTACTTTGTCCACTGGGAATAATCCTCGCACGTCGGCTTTTTTGGTTCTTTCTCCTTACTATCGATGCGGAATTATAGCAGGAGAATACAATCGTTAAGAAGTGGAATCCACACGGTGACCTATATGCGACTATGACTTGGACTGCTAAAGTTAGGAAATGCACCTTTTTGAAATTAACCAGTGAACCGGAATCGAGCAGCTTCGAGTCTTCCTAATCCTTCTCTAGGCGCTACATTTCGTCGCCGATATGAATTTGTGAAATCTGTTAGACAAGTTAGATAACCCTAAAAAATCCTAAAAAACCATACGGGGAAACCCGGAAACATACCTTGGAGCAGAGTGCGAATCTTTCTATTATCGCCGGACTGTACCCGTTCGGAGAGGTTCTTCATCAAGCGTTCACCTTCACCAGGTTTCAAAGTACCTGCAGGAAGTAATTGAATAGTACCACCAACCCAATTTGCGGTTTCCTGTGGTAGCAATTCAAACAATGCCATCAAGATTCCCGATGCATCAGCGAAACAATCGCCGGGGAACGTGAACATCATGCCTGCCATGACGCGCTGGACAAGAAGAGATCCTTGCGAACTTATTAATTGCTTAACCGTTGCTCTAACCTCTGGAGGGTTCGTGAAAGGTTTGCCGTCTGGACTAGTAAATTCGGATATGGATGGCTGCTCAAATCCAAAACTAAGAACATCGCGACAGTAATGAAGTGTCGCAGTGAGAGGATCAACTTGTTGTAAAGTCAGCGCACTTAGTGCAGCGGAGAAAATAGGGACGGCAAGCTGCGATGTCAATGTATTTTTGGGGAAATAACGGACTGCATCAGTCAAGAGTCGGAAAAAGTCCTCAATCACTGCGGAAGATTTATCAGCTTAGTATCACAACAAACAGCATTTCAGTTCCACTTACTATCGGGAAGATGATTTGGGGGTAGGTCGTTAAGAATACGGAGAAACTGGACGACTTGCTGTTCGAAGAAGTGGTAGACTGCATCGCTCGTCACCGGGTCCACGTATTCCGCACCGGCCGAGAATTCTCGAACGACAGCGTCAGTCGCCCATAAGAAACATCCTTCTCTAGACGCTTCGAACCCAGCTGAAATGCTTTGGGCTAAGTTGGGGAGTAACGGTATCATTGCATTGCGATAAGATATAATCATGTATCGCCAGCATCGGCAAACCCTTTCCAGAATAGGTGTGGATTTTGTGAAATTCATGACAATTGTACTTAGGACTGGAAGAATCTCCTCGCAATATCGTACGCTTGGGTTTTGAGTACCAGGGTCGACATAAGGTGATACAATCTGAATAAATATAGTGATGAGCTGAAGGTGGTCTGTCAAGCGAAAGTGTTAGTTAGAATCAGAAAAAGGCCACACCCGAATACAAAGATCTATTCTTACCGGCGACTGCTTTCTGGCCTTCCTCATCTTTCGCGTTATTAGCCAGGTTCATGATCCGTCTCATAATGGGATCGCAAAACAGCTTCATCGTCTCATATATTTTCTCAACTGGCTGAACTGCGACAACGGCAGCAACTCCTTCGGTGACCTCCTCCTGACTTGACGGTTTTAGGTTGTCAATTACCGACTCATAAAATGTATGTAATTGTGGAATATGCCCTCCTAACAGTTTTTGGCAATCATTCCCAAGGAATTTGAATGCAAGCGCAGCTGCCTGTACAACCTCTTGAGACTTGTGTTGGAACCCAGAGATAACATAACTGAGTTGGGCCTCAAGGGTCTCCGGATGCTGCGCTGTCCACTCGGTGTATCTGCCAAGTGCCATGATAGCTTGAAAGCGAACCTTTTCCTGGTCAGGTATTCGGACGATTAGGGGAATAATTTGTGGAAGGATTGAGCTCTCCTCAGGGTTTACCATCCTCCCCATTGCCCTCATGCTGAACAACGGTGCTTCCAGTTCCGGCCAATGCGGTACGTGATTGTGGCTCGCCTGAGATCCGTATTTGGCTACCCAACGTTGAATGAGACTGTAGGATTTGTTGAGGCATTCGGAAACTCCAATGACGGCGCAACAGTCTTTGAGTACATCGCCCATCGCGTGGCGGAATTCGCGGAACTTCTCCTCTTGTTCGCGATCCCCTTCAAACAAATCTCCCTCTTCACCTTCTGCGGCCGGAAATTCAAGATGTTTGATCATAATATCTACCAATCTGGAATACAGATCGGAAAAGATTGCTTTTGCGTTCGCATATCTTTCAAGTGTCACGTATTGTTTAAGCTCGTACCAGAAAATGAAGGTGATGGAGATAGCATCACGCTCTTTGTCAACGGCACAGCATTCCAGAACGGCTTCAACCAAGCCGCGGAATTCATTTGGTAAGCGGGCAATTAGAACCACCCAAGCTTCAGCAGCTTCCGCAAACAATCTGGTGACGCCCCGTAGCATTTCAACATCCTCGGTCTCCGCCGCCTCGCGAATCTTTGGTCTTAGAGCAATTAACCGCGGATAGATAGTTTGTATAACAGGCATTGAGTCGTCAACTTCAAGAGTGTCCCTATAAATGGTACACATACATTCCACTGCCGCATCGAATGATCTTTCCTCTGAAAGTGCCTTTATGATTACATCTAATAAAGGAGAACTAGCGATTCGAGATGCTGGTATTTCACGCATCCAGGAAGTAATGCATTCCAGTAAATGTGGGTTGGTAGCGGCAGCAGCTAGGTGGCATCCGTACTGTCAGCACTTAACATCGAGATGAGACTCTGGAAGGTACTTACGCGAAGATTGTGAGTATTGAGTTAAGAGTGCCAGGACTTGGTCCGCATTATCTTCCAATAGCTCCTTCGTTCTAGTGGCTAGTTCCTCTTCCTAGGTGTTATCATGATGCATTAGATTCTAGTTTCTGGTCGCAAATAATGTCGCTGCTGAACTTGGGGTTGCGCAAATGCGAGAGACAGATTGACATGGTGACTCGACCGAACATACAGTCAGGTTGATTTTGCGTCCTTCTGTAACTTCTTCGGGAAGAATTTTTAGGAATTCCAGAATACAGTCGCTTGCTTCGTTGCCTAAAGCCGACCCAACGGTGGGAAGCACATCTTTCCAAGTGGTCATCTGGATGGCGAGACTGGCCAAACAGACACATAGCTGCGTCTGAATGGGTCGCGCACCCGACCTGTAACTTGACAAGAGAGAAAGAATAGAGGTCCTTAGAGCGGGCCATGATGGTTCGGGCAACTGGTCGAGGTCGTATGTAATCTATCGGCTCGCTTAGCATGCTGTTCGAGGGATTCTCATCAGCTGCGCCCACCTTTCCCTTTAAAGTAGTCGCAGCAAACAATTTCGCCTCTGGCGGTAAGTCTGGGGACTGAAGTATCGCATGTGTGGCTGTCCAAGCTTCCACCTAGATACCCAGGGCTGTCAGATTGAGCTCAGGGAGGGGTAGTCTATCATGATCTCACAGATTTCTGAAAGTGTTCAAGGAATTCATGAGCATGAGTCTTTTCCTGCCGGGATGCATTCCCTTGCATAGTAGCAAGAGCTGCAAGAACAGGTGCAAATTCCTGCACTGAAGTGCTTTCTTTCGTTGCCATGTTGTCTTGTGGTGATTAAGATGTTGCGATGGGGAAGAAATGGCCGGAGATATTGAGGAGCGGGGCGATCACCAACAGTGGGCAAATCAGCACTGTATCAAAAGTGTTCATGAAGAAAAGATACAGCAAGGACAGTGAGTGCAGAATGCGAAATTGATACAGAAGATTGAAAGGAAAATGTCTTTGTTGAATAGTACAGAGTACGAAGGTACGGAATCGAAGTTCTGTCCCACCATCACCTGAATCTCAAATCCAAGAACAAGAAAGATGGGGCCAAGGCCCAAACTCCCAGCAGCTGCACCAAGAAAGTTCTGGACGAGCATTTGCTAGCTTGACATCTCACCTCACCCGAATTGACCTCTTCCAATCCGCAATCTTTTGGAAATCCATTTGCACCTATTCCATGAACCTGGATTTGATTGAACAAATTGATAGATCCAACTTCGACTTTCCCTAGATAACCATGGCTGGCAGAGGTCAGCGCGGACCAACGAAAACCCTCCTTCAACCGATACATTTCATCTTCAAACTCCTACAACAGAGATCTACGGTTTCGATATGGCTTTATGAACAGCTTGCCGTTCGGATAGAGGGGAAGATACGCGTTAGTTTCTCCGTTACGTTCCTACTTCAGTTGACTAACGCCATTTGATCTCAGGGATTCGACGAATTCATGAACCTAGTTGTCGATGAGGCCGTCGAGGTTAGATTGCCGACAAAGGATCAAGGGGAGCAAAGGAGGCAGCTAGGTGCGAAAAATACTGTTTCGACGCTGCGGACTCGGTGCTAACGGTTTATAAAGGCCAGATTTTACTCAAAGGCGACAATGTGTCTCTGATACAAGCTCTACAATGAACTGCTCAATCAAGAATATGATTTCAAGTATTTGGCGCTAGATCGGCTGTGGGTTTCGTGACGGAAAGAAATAGACGAAGAAGTTCAACAAATTTTTACATCTACGCCCGCTTTAGCACCCGTCCGTCGCCCACGACAAGCGCGTCCACTGGATAATCATGTTCAGCAGTTGGAACCCGTTCTTGAGGAGGAAGAATCTGTTCTTTGAGGGCGAGAGCGGCTATGGATCGAAGGAGTCAATGATATGGTCCATTAAAGAGTAGGAGAAATCCTCACCGAGATATGGTTTCTGGCTTGCGCTTGCGATGTCCCCCTGCTCGTTTCGACATCGCATGATAAAGTGATCATAATACCCTTTTCCATGGCCAAGCCTTCCGAGATTCTCATCAAATGCTAAACCTGGCATGACAATTAAATCTAACCCAGTTCCAATTCTGGCCGCTGAAGGATCAGACAGTCCTCGAAGTCCGTGCCCTCCAAAACAATTCTCTCTTGTAGCAAGTGTCCCCGCATCCAGGGAAGGAATACCCCATTTATCTGGTCGTAGAGATTCGTAATCTTCGACTGAACGAAGCGCCAGCATCTCCATCAAGGATTTTCTCTCATGTGTAGTGACAGGGTCTAGTTGGTAGATATACGGCACATAAACCTGCTTACCCTGACTAAATGCATCTCGAACGATATCTGCCGTTTGAGCCTCTCCGGACGGCATGGCGAGGTACACGCTGACCCGCTTCGCGGCGTGGTATTCTGGTAACGCCAAAAGCGCCTTCGTTATGGTGGAAGCTGCCTGGGAGTCAACATCGTGTGCAATTTATATTGGTCGGCATGCCAGCAGCTGACATTGCTTATTGATTGACTCTCCCGAAAGGCCAGACAGAACCTTTTTAATCCTGCTGCGCAGTTCCTTTTTAGCGACCTGCAGGCTTGCCATGGCAAAGGCGATAAAAATAATCAATCTGTTGAAAAGGGCTTGTTCTTCCAACCAAGTTCAGCTATTCCCAACTGCTCAGCTACCGTTCATGTGAGGGGAAGCTGAGATACCACAAGTTCATCATTACTTACATGCTCCCTATTTCGTGTACCGCGCACACCGAACTGGAGGATTGGTCTCGTTTGATCGTGCCTAAGCGTTTCGCGTCTGCCATCATTCAGTGAGACAGAAAGTTAGAAGAGAGGCCGACGATGTGGTTTTAACTAGTTAGCTCGTCAGCCAAGGCCGAATTTGCTTCCAGACTGTTCGTCGTATTTGCTCTACTCCGTACCCTGTGGCCGTTCTTATCGAGCCAGAGCATAATTAGGTGCGCATATATCTACTCGGTAGGTACGGAGTAGATAGGTATATGTACAGTACCAGTTAGGTAATTGATATAGTTAGATCAACTGCTACCAGCATTAATACATGTCAAAATTGACCTGCCAGTTCGCGCTTCCTCCATGCTTGCGGTTGTTCCCTTAAGAATTTAGGTTCCTGTACTCCGTACTCCGTAGCGCCTAACTAGCCTGCACATCATAAGGCCTAGTCTCCTGAAGATTTTCCACATTATATACGGAGTAGGGAGTCCATCTATGTAAGTGTAAGGGTGAAGACAACTGGGTCAAAACAAACTTCAAATCAATGAGACAAAATGTTTAGGTTAAGGAGCAACAGCACCAACCTGCCAGACTGACTATCTTGTGTTGATGTTGGTGCAGAACTTTCTCAGTGAACGCGTCACGATGGGTCACTCTTCTAAACTTCTCATCAGTGCCCGCGAACTCCTGGAACCTTTTCCATCAACATCAGAGCGGGCAAAATGGTTATTATTGCCGCACTTTTTGTTTTTTCCCTAATCCTAACAGCTGTTGAAGCAGCTGCTGATCCAAAACTCTCTGGAACTTGGTCAACAAAGTCGAAGAAGGTCATAACAGGCCCTGTATGTTTTCATACACTGTTGAGACTTGGAATATCTCGCAGTTTATCTTAGTGCTAATCATATTTTCAGAAGTTTTATGACCCCAACAAGGACAGATTCCAAGAGCCAGAGAATACCGGTATATCCTACTCTTTCACAGAAGATGGATACTTTGAAGAGGCATACTACCGCGTCATTCCGAATCGTCAGTTTACCCGCCTTCCGGAGGAGACGGTTCTGAATCACTGACAACCGTCTGCTTCTAGCGACCTCACCAAAGTGCGTAGCAGGGATGATGCAATTCCAACATGGAAAGTACAGCGTGGAATCCAACGGGTCACTCGTCTTGACTCCATTCGCGGTAGATGGTCGACAGTTGATTTCCAATCCGTGCGAGGCCAACGACGCATTTTATTTCCGGTTCAATCAAACTGAGGTTTTCAAGGTAAATTCAAGTTGCTCCGCTACCAACCTATAGAAGTTTTCCCTAACCGCTCATTTCTCCTCAGCGATACGAGGTGCAGACCGATGCCTTCCACAACGTGAAACGCCTGAACCTTTACCAGTTTGACGGCGCTCCCATGAATCCCATGTTCCTCGTGTACGATCCGCCGCAAATGCTTCCGACCCAAACCTTGAATCCAACATTCAAAGCAACTGCGACGAGTCACAGTAGAGCTAAGCGCATCTTAACAACCAGCGGGTCGACAGTTAAGCCAAAACGTAAACGTTCGTTCACCGGAGGCAGCAAGCTTGCCGACCCCGATAAATGGTGGTGGGCAGGGGTCATTATGACTATTACTGGAGGCGTTGTGTTTCTTTACTCTGAAGGTCCCTTGAAGTATTGGTGAATGACAGCTTTTTGAATTTACGATACTTCGGCTCACGTCTATGGTGCAGACGGGCGTTTAGGAAAATGGAGGGAGTTTCGGCATGATATCCAGAAGGCAATCTGGCCCATGGTGGGCTTTTTGGTATCCTATGGCGTTTTGAGGCCGATTTTTGCTGGGATATATCCTCCTATCTCCTACAATTTCTTTCTGCTAGACAACTAAGGAATATACCACTAGTTTGTCTTTCGATTATCATTCTCTTATATTGTACTTCCTTGCCTGTGTGCAAGAATAAGATATACGACTTCAAGCGGGTGTGTCAGTCAGTTGCGCATTCGATTGAGTGGAGAAACAGCTTTCCTACCGTTTAGTACCTTAGGAGAAGTATCTTCGCTAAATTTACAGTTTATTCATATAGTACATCAAGTGTTTACGCCCAAGTCCGGCTCTTTCGATACGGTCATGCGTGGGTGTTATATAGTGCCCATTCCGGTAGTAGCATATGGTTCGATAAGGCTATCCACGAGGGGCTTCGCTGGCACACAGGCCATGTCCTATGTATGCCCTAGCAAAGGTCGAGGCGATTCAGCACTATGACACCGACATCGATTTCGCGGCTATTTTCGAAACCACTCCTTTCTCAGCCGGTTTTCCATCTAGCGGGCCACCTGGAGCGAAGGCAGCCTTCATGATAGACCCGATATCAACCTTCTTTCCCTCATTCCGGATTTTTTCTATTGTCTCGGTAACGGCGGATTGTATTTCTTCTACGGTCGTTGTTGGGACTTGGTCGGCATATCCTTTGAGCACGCCTATTTCTGCGTCGTTTCGTTCTTTCAGATCGTTTCTTCCCGCCTTGACGAACTCTTGGTTAGAAACTTCAAGAGATCCTGCGCGCTTGCGGATTAATGTCAGGAGTTGAAGGTCAGTCTGAATCGGCGAGGATGTTTTGGCAGCATTATTGATCTCTGATATGACCGCCCGTAGCACATCAAGCCTGAATGTGGTTAAGATTACAGGATTAGCTCATAATGTACCCATTGATCGCCCAGTAAATACAGTTGTATGAAGTGTATCTAAACAACCTAACAGTGTCTTTAGCTCTCATGGCCGTTTTCAAATCTGTTCTCAGCTTTGTAAGGAGAGGTGGTGAGGCGGGTGTGGTGGAGTTGTGTCTGCATGGAGCTCGCAGAAGGAGTCGAGCTTGAAATCTGAATAATTTAAACATGGCGAAAAGATATAGAAATGGTCAAAGTCTTTCTAGCTATAGTAACAAAATATTATGTGGTGTCATTGAGAGCTCCCTCGACAGCATCATTTGTTGATGAGAAGCAGGCCATGGTCTGTGCGCAAAATTGTTTCCATTCAACTGCTTCAATTCCCACAGCTGGTTAACTACCAAGGAGTGAAACAGAGTGTTCCTGCAACATCAACACCATTGCATGTCAAAATCAGGTCTCTCTTTTTGATCTCTTCTTTCCCTCTCACTCTCAATCCTGGAGGCGCTTTGGTTATTCTAACTTCCGGAGGCACCCAGCTGGGAACTTCCAACCATGAGCTTCCAGCCTCTTACACCAGCTCGGCCCATCCCAGGCACATATTTGCAAACCCCAGCCCCGTCGCTTGCCAATGGACCTTTACTACAAAATAAATCACTGTCCTCTGCGGGCGCTCGACCCTCGTCCGCCGGGAATAACTTGGCCCAAACAATGGGCGCTAAAGCAGTTTCAACGAGTACAAAGAGCAAAGCCGAGACGATGAGTCCGCGAGAACGAGGTGCACGTACAATAGACGAGGCTATAGTGCAGGACTCGCGGTACCCTGATTTAGACAGTTATCTTTCTCGTAAGTTGTTTTAGACCCCATTGACCAGGTCTATTTACCGGGCTCTAACGAACCGCAGAGGGATTCACATACCATTACGACATACCTACCTTCTCGTCATGGGCGCCATTCCAGAAAATCAAAATGCACAATATTCCGGATCAAATATTCGAACAGTATAACCGAGCGCAAGTTTCAACGAGCATGGGCCTTTTCGCGGAGTTGAATCACGCATGGGTTGCGATTGACAACGCCCTTTATTTATGGAACTACACGCATCAGAATCCTGCGCTAATCGGCTTCGAAGACCAGCCCAACAGTATTAACACCGTAAAGCTTGCGCGTCCAAGGAAAGGAGTGTTCCTCCCATCGATAAAGTATGTTGTTGTCATTGCGACTACGGCAGAGGTCATACTGCTTGGTCTAGGGTGCGAAGGCACAGCACAGTCAAAACTAGTCACACTTTATCAGACTGGAATGTCGGCATCCATTCGAGGATTAGATATTAATGTTATCGCATCGTCGAACTCGACAGGGAGAATCTTTTTCGCCGGTTCCACGGACAACGACGTGTACGAGCTCAGGTATCAACAAGAAGAGCGCTGGTTTCAAGGGAGATGTACAAAAGTCAATCATACGACAAGAAGTTTCACCACATTTGCTCCGCAATTCACTTTGACGCATAAACCTCAGGATTTTGTCGAGCAAATGGTCGTTGATGATAGCAGAAATCTCTTGTATACTCTGTCGTCGAACTCGTCAATTCGTGTATTTCATTTGAAACAGGATGGGACTCTTAATCTCGCGATTACGAAAAACGCGATTGATATCTACTCAAACATCGGCCATATAATTGGATTCAACGAGACGCTCAACTCTAGAGTGAAGATTGTCGCCATCAGCCCTATTCCTGCCGAAGAGGCCTCGAGGTATCATCTCATGGCTACGACAGCGACCGGCTACAGGATCTACCTTAGCGCCACCGGCTCTTATAGTTGGTCCCCAACACCCAGTGCGGCCATTGCCCCTACCAGCATGCAGGCACACCATGTAAAAACTCCTCCTCCCGATGCTCCTGTTTCTCAGCCACCACAGGGCCCTTCTCCTATTGCACCAACTCAATTTGGACCAACACAAGGCGCTAGACGTCCCATACAATCGTTAAATCCTACTCGATCGGCACAACGCTTTCCACCTGGATACTTTTTCTGTCTCGCCGCGAAGGATCCTTTGAATCGGGTAGATACCCTTTTTGTATCGACTCCAAATTCTGGGCGGCTTGCTCGCGCCCAGGATCCGTCCCTTCCAGATATACCGGGTGAGACCGGATTGTGGCTAACCTTGGGAAGTCGGGCTGAGGACATCGGCATTAGTACCCCGGGACTGGGTGCCCCGGGAACTCCTGGCTTTGGGAACGAGCTCGCAATTCAGTTTGATCAACCAGCAGCTGAGATCGCGATCCTAACGAATACTGGCGTACACGTTATTCGCAGACGAAGACTAGTTGACATCTTTGCATCTCTTATCCGTAGCTCAGGAGGGGAAGAAGGGCTTGAAAGTCAAGTGAAGACACTTATTAGGCTTTACGGACGGAGCGAAGTACTTGCAACAGCGCTAGCCGTTGCATGTGGTCAAGGTATCGAGCTGTCGCAGGACTCCCGCTTGTCAAGGATAAACGATCCCGATGTCCTGGAGTTCGCACGGAAGGTTTTCATCGAGTTTGGTGGTAAGCCTTCTTTGGATGAAAATGCTGTGACGGACGGGTCCGCTCTCGCGATTGATGCGGTTGTGCCGTCTCCGCGACATGCAGGTATCGCCCTTTATACTTCGAGGCTTCTGAGATCAATTTGGAGAACGGTTATTGTTAAGCAAGAGAGTACCCCTACTGGTGGCACATCTATTGTCCCATCTGTGGGTGTATCAAAACTACGGTGGATTCAACTAGATCTTTCGGCTCTTCAAGATTTTTTCCGTGTCAACAAGACATTCATCGAGGGATTAAGCGGCCCGGAAGCGTTGTCCAGAGCCGCTACGAAGCAAGAAGAGGTCTCGTTGCAAGCTGAGCACCGTGCTCTTCATTCCCTTGTTCAATTGATTACTCACACAATTGAAGGCATTTCATTCATCCTTGTTCTTTTTGATGAGCGTGTCGATGATACCGTGGCACTATTACCTGAGGCGTCAAAGTCAAAATTTCTGTCTTTGACTTTTGAGCAACTCTTTAGCACTTCCCAAGGACATGATATCGCAAAAGAACTAGTCAAGGCAATTGTGAATCGAAACATTGCCAAAGGATCTAATGTGGAAACGGTTGCAGAGGCGCTTCGGCGGCGATGTGGCTCGTTCTGTAGCGCAGAAGATGTTGTGATTTTCAAGGCTCAGGAGCAGCTCAAGCGAGCGGCGGAGGCTGGCGTCAGTTCTGAATTTGGTAGAAACCTGCTGAACGAAAGTCTGAACCTGTTTCTGCAAGTATCTGAGACCCTCCCAATGGATTATCTTCGATCCGCGGTTGAGCAATACATCCAGAATCAATTTTATGCTGGTATGCTCCTCTGAATACTAAGATTGTGAGGTGCTAATTACATTAGGTGCGATTCAACTTTGCTTAAGCGTTGCAGCCGGCTCTGATAAAGCCAATCGTGCACTATCATGGCTTATGGACGGTTGTCCTCCTCAGGTACTGGTTCTCATGCAACTCGCTTGATTTGAAAGAAAATGCCTAATACCCTCTGCAGGACTCCCGCCAAGCGAATTATGAAACTAGGAAGCAATGTTACGACCTGATTTACAATGTTATTATGGCAGTTGACGACACCTCGAGTAAAGAGCCCGAAATTGTCGACGGGAAATACACCGCGGTTACCAAAAGAAAAAACGAGGCCTACGATGTTATTACGAAATCACAAGACGAGGTGTTTCTCACCAGCCTTTATGACTGGTACCTGGAAAAAGGTTGGAGTGACAGGTTACTGCAGACAGATACCCCTTTTGTCGCTACGTATCTCAAGAGAAAGTCAACGGAAGATATCTCTCATGCAGATTTGCTATGGAGATATTACGGGCAGTCAAGTCGGTTTTATGATGCTGCTGCTGTCCAACTGCAACTTGCCCAGAGTCCATTCCCCATTCCGTTGAGTCGACGTATCGAATACTTAGGTCAAGCCAGTGCTAATGCTTCAACATTTACGCACGATGTGTCTCGCGCTACTCGACAGAGACTACAGCAGGAAATATCAACTCTTTTGGATGTGGCGAATGTTCAAGATGATTTACTGCAGCGACTCAAGGACGATACAAGAATAGCCGCCGAAAGAAGGGAAGAGATTCTCAGAGAAGTGGGCGGTGAGATAATGGAACTCAGCACTGTAAGTTTTAGAAAGCCCTTCCTGCGGTTTGGCCTCTCGTCGCTGTTTACTGACTTGGTGATGCACAGTTATTTAATATCTACGCTGATCCTGGGGGCTATTACGACATCTGTCTCCAAATCATGTACCTTGCCAGTTATCGAAATACATCCGATATTAAGGCAGCATGGGAGAACCTAATCAAGGACGTCCACGATGATGCATCCGAAAAGGGGACCCATGCTCCATACGAAGCAGTCATTGATAAAGTTCGCAGTCTCGCCCACCGTCTAAGAATGTCCGAAGTCGCATTCCCAGTCCCTATTCTTTTACCGATGCTTGAGAGATACGTTCTTGAACGCCAACCTGGCGTAGGTCCCCGGACTTGGGTGATTGATTTGTTCCTTGATCTTCAAGTCGCGCACGAAACGCTGTATACGATATTGGAGGCAATGTTTTACAATGACGAGGTCCCATTCCAGGGCCGTAATAGGGTGTATATTGCCGATGATCTTGTTTATCTTATCTCGCGATGGTACCATGAAACAGTGCGTATTGGAGGTGGTGTCTTTGGCAGCGATGTGCTTGCAAGTCGAGTTTCTGAGCTGCTGCTTCTGGTTCAGCAGAGTGGAGGAGATAAGGAGGTTGCGGAGGTCTGCAGGGACCTGCGAGTGAGGATTGAACAGTCGTTACGATAAGATCGCTCGGCAATTACTTGTTGGAGCCTTTTAATGTATTTTCATGTGTGACTCGGATCCTGCTTCTTGCTTTTACTTTTTGTTTTGCAGCTCTGAGTACCCCTTTTCTACGCTGGCTTCGGATAGATATTTTCATCCTTTTCCTTCGCGTTACTCTTGTGCGGTTGGGCATACTTCTGGGCAATGGCGCTGAGCTGTTTGGGTCGAAAGGTGTATGGCTTTTTACAGAATACAGTCGAAATGCAAATGTCGTGGCGAACCTGGCATAAAAACAGCGACAGTTAGATCTAGGATTCGGCACAGTCAAATGTTTTGTGAAGTCCTGAGCAGGTTGTATATCAATCTCTCATGGTGATGAAAAATACTGCTAACCGTCTATGGTTAACCGGCCGGCCAGGGGCAAGGCTTGGCAGAGTGTCTGTTCCTGCGTCGAACTTCGCATGGAAATGCAAGACAGGCGGATTGATGTTTCTCTTCAACCATCATAGTCTTTGACTGAAGAGTTAGAAATTCTAACCCTTTTTTTTTCAAGATAGCATTTTCTCAGCTTTGCAAGATGTCTAGCAAATCATCCCAAAATGAATCACCCTCTTCATTCCAGAACAAAATCAATAAAGTTTACATTGCATTTTTCGCAGTCCATCTTGTCATAATGTTCAGTAAGTTCGACACATTAGCTAGACCCTCTCCAGAATCGTATCGGGTGTACTTGGGCTGCTTCCGGTTTGCAAGAGAAAATATATGGACCTATAATGCATACTGACAGCGTCCGTGACAGTCGTCGATCTTGTTCCTTTATACCCAGAGTCGGTCAAACCCGCGGTGCTTGACAAGCTGCGACAGTTTTATATAGACACTTATCACGACAAGTTCTTTTCCGAACCACCCTCATGGTTCCGAGGGTATCTCCTCATGGAAGCGTTTTATCACGTCCCCGCGAGCGTAGCCATCATCAGGGGGCTGCTAAAAGGTACGTCCGGAAGTTTGCTTCCACACGACAAGTAGTCGCTCAGCCTCGTAGAGGCGACTAAATCATTACATGGACTGGAAGCTGATAATCAAGCTTCGCATTCACATAGATGACGCTTTTGTACCAGTCCATCTGCTTATCTGGGCCGTGCAGGCATTCATCACAACATCGACCTGCCTTGTGGAAGTGTGGGATTGGACAGACCGCACTTTTGCCCAGAAATGCAACATCAGCTTACTCTATGGTCCATACGTCGCGTTTGGTAAGCAAGTTGCATGGTTCCCCTGTTTCCCAGGCTATTTTTACCCCTTTGTCACCGGAGATTATGGGGTGGATGTCTGAGATCCAACGTGCATCGTTTCCTTGTTGCGCCAAGCTGACGGCGTGATCAATTGCCGCTGTGCTTGCTTATCTATATTTCAGCTCGGCCTGTGCTCTTCATGAATCGGATAACAGACTAACAGTTATTCTGATGCCGTCTAGCTGCCCTGGTTGCACTCGACATGTATCACCGCCTGCGAAGGGTGCTCGAGAAGTCTAAACGAGACTAAAGGAAAGCAACAATGGAATGTGACGGACCGTATAATTATTGCACTATTGTAGACATTCACTATCATTCGTCTTATAGAGAACTCCGTAAACGCTCCTTGAATCAATGAATGAAGTGGAATGATCTCAATTGTCAGACTGTTTGATCCGAGGTCGGCAAGCCAGCCGGAACTCTAACCAGCATCTCCAACTAAGCTTACAGTCATATAACTAACAACTCACTCCCATCACTACACAGCAGAGGTAGAAGATTCATTGCTGCAACCTCTCTTCCTTGAATTTCTCTTGTAGAGCGTAGCCCACAAGACATGGCAAACAACTGAGCAAAGATGAGTCGAAGCACAGTGCTGGGCTGGTACTCCCAGTCATGCCGTCTTTTTCAAAAGGTACAGTACAAGCTACAAAAATATCTGGATGAAGAACCGATAAGCTAACTTTCAATTTACTTTGCAAAGCATGATCACTCTTTCAATTTCCGTACTTCCAATGGCTTGCCGCCATCAAAGAAGCGGCGTTTTTGCAACTGTCCCGCTCCTGCGGCGATGTTATCGAATGCAGCCCGCCGACATGATGACTATGTTCCGCCGCTCGAATCAGGCGGGCTGTTTTTCCAGGACATGGGTCATAAAGCGCGAGAGAAGGAGGCAGAAAAGGTCTGTATAGAACTACAACACCTATTATGTGGGATGACCTTTGCAATTCTGATGCTTTCTCTACGACAGGAATTCTACTTGAGCCTTCTTAGCTCTGCGTCAACGAAACGGGAAGCTAAATCGTATCTTGCACGGTTCAAAGACCAAGAATCTACATCCAACGATACTAGCCACCGGAGCACGACTCGGCAAGATGACCTTATCTCGGATCTGGAGCTGATCAAGAATAAACCTGGGGTGAATCTGGGCAATATTTTTGAAAATTCAAGCGCTGTTGGTGGCAGCCGCATAAATTCAACTCCTGAAAAGCTCCACGTTGCTTTAGTCAAGCTTCAAAGTCCTCAATTGCTGGATGATCAGACATTGCATGGAGTTGGTCAAACTCTCTCCCAGCTGAGCAGACTCGGCATGAGCTGTTGCGTCATTGTCGATGTTGGACACAATCAGGACGAAGCCAATTGGCGAAAAATGGCCACGGAGCAGGCTGACCGACTGTCTGCTGTTATTGATGCAAATCATGGGCCAGACTCCCGTCGACTAGATTGCGTGATCGCTGTGCCGTCGGCGGCAGATGCAAAGCCTTCGGTTTTATCACGCAACATACTGCTCTCCCCTTTACGACAGGGTCATGTTGTTGTAGTTGTGCCGGTTGGATATACTCAAGATACCCAACGGGCTGTACTAGTCCCACCAAACGACGTTGTTTCGGCCCTGACCAACGAATTGGCAGGCTTAGAACTACGGCCCAATCCCCACGAGGATGCTACAGCCACAGCAAAGAGAGCTGATGACATGCAAAAGGAGGTTTCGTTGGATAGACTGATAATCCTAGATCCTGCCGGTGGTATTCCTTCGTTAAAACAGCGGCCGCATGTTTTCGTCAATCTTGAACAAGAATTTGAAGACATAGTCCAAGAACTAAGTCGGGCAAAACAAGGCGCGTCTTCGACCACAGCACCCGCAGGCGGCAAGATGCCAGTCTCGTATCTTGGAAAGAGCAATCCTATCTCGAAGTTTGTCGAAGAAGAGGTTGTATCTCTGCCGAAAGAATTGGGCAAAGCCCAATTAGCCCCTGGCGAGGCTGAAGGATTTCAGCAGCATTTATCTAATTTGAACCTTCTACAACACACCCTCTCGCATTTGCCTCCATCTTCATCCGGCATTATTGTTACCCCTTATGAGGTGGCTATGTCAGCCAAGGAACCTCCGAACTTTTCTGCCGTTTCCGCCGTTGGGACCCGTCGACAGCGGAATCCCCTAATTCATAACTTACTAACGGACAAACCTATTCATTCCGCTTCTTTGCCTCTTGGTAGGTTGGGAGTCAAGAGTGGCTTTATGCCTGTAGGGCAACAGCCCGTCGCTCACTCGACTTTTGTAAAGCGAGGAATGCCTTTGACCATGCTGCCAGATCCAAGGGCGAAAGTATGGACATCGAGGGACGTCGGAGACCCCATATTGACATTTGATGACCCCCGAATTGACTTTCCACGCCTAGTTCATCTAATCGAGGACTCCTTCGAGAGGAAATTGGACGTTCAACACTACATTGAGCGTGTTGGCCCCCGGCTTGCTGGATTAATCATCGCTGGTGAATACGAAGGCGGAGCGATATTGACATGGGAAACGCCTCCCGGTGTTGCTGATGATGGAACGGAAGAAAGCAGGGCCCGGATGGTTCCGTACCTAGACAAATTCGCTGTTCTAAAAAGGAGTCAAGGGACTGGTGGGGTAGCAGATATTGTGTTCAATGCTATGGTTCGATCATGCTTCCCTCAGGGAGTATGTTGGCGGAGTCGTGCAAATAATCCCGTCAACAAATGGTATTTTGAGCGGTCTAGGGGAACGTGGAAGCTACCTGGCACCAACTGGACAATGTTCTGGACAACTGAAGGTGTTCCAGAAAATCAACAACGCTTTTGGGATTATGAGGGAGTCTGCAGAACCATTGAGCCGAGCTGGGCTGATAATAAGCAACAAGTTGATTGAGTTAACAAAATGGCTTGTAATCCGGGGTTTTATGTTGCCGATGATTTAACTAATGAATATGATAATTATTACAATCATGTCTTTTCCAATTTCAGACCTTGCGCACAATTCCTCGACTGTCAATGTCGTCCGAATCACAGGTCTTTTCCAGCGAGATGGAGTTGATATTTAGTGAGTGCGGGACGATTTCCGTCTTTCGTCACGGATGAATTTTGCTCCGTAAATTTCTAGGTCCGATAATTCTCCGTTCTCCGAATCACCCGTCCAGACTCCAATATGAAGCTTCAATGCGACATTCTGCTAATGCCCGACAGTCGATACAAGACGAGACGGTTCAAATGTAGCTGTCGTTGTCCCACCCGCTCAAAACAATGAAGCCTTGACACTTCACAATGCCCATATGCATTGAATGCTGTTATCCTGTCTCTCATCTGTATACTTCCTACAGTAAAGCCGATGACCGCGCCCTTGGGAAAGGGGTGCGCTTGACCCAGTGTCCAAGGTGCCGGCGGTTCGCTGATAAATATGTCGAGCATGATTACGTTGTGCTGTTTATTGACCTCGTCCTTTTGAAACCGCAGGTAACTCTCTCTTTGAGAACTAGTTCAGTGGAGCTACGTGTAACTGACAGAGTGGGCTTCCCGGTTAGGTCTATCGGCATCTGCTCTTCAATCGGCTAGGACGAGATGATTACAAGCTTGATGTATGTTTGCTCGGTCATGGATACCGTCCAGTCTGATTTGCTTGGTGCTGGACATTAACTCACTCGTCCCACAGCGCTCAATCATTCGACTTGGGATTCTAATCCTCCTCTTCGACGTTTACCTTGCCTGGGCACGAGTTGAAAAATCAGCCGCTATCGTAAACTCGAAGTTGGCACATGCCCCAATCGTCGTTCAATATGTATACTTCTTGTCAGTCAACACATTGTCGACAATCGCTCACCATTTAATGGTCGGAGCGTTGTCGTTTGTTCTCGTTTCGAGACCGGCTTCTTCAGTGAACGCGCGGGGCCAGAATCAAGGAGATGAAAGTAACTCTGTCCGGATCGCAGGAGATGCAACTCCATGGCAACCGAATCCAGTTGCACCTCCGGTAACAGCCACGACTACGCAATCTCAACCAACAGTTTCGAGTCCGCCCCCCCAGAGACTCAGCCGTCCACCATCTTGGAATAGTGCGACTCCTTCCCTAGGTCCCTCCCGTACCCATTCTCCTGCTCCAATTAATCCCACGCATCCGCCTACGCTCGGCCGATGCCCAACCGCCACGGCATCGATACAGCCTATGGCCCCTCCGTCGTCGGCGAGTTTCAGCGCAGTCAGTACCGCGTTGATCGTCAGCAGCTGCACAAAACTATTCCCCATATTGTTGGTGGTTTGGAACCCAGACTCATCTGACGTCTCCAGCTCGCCAAGTAACCATGTCTCTTCCTCAATTCCCAGTACCGCTGTATTCTCCCACAGAATCGATTTAATGACGACTATCGTGAGTTCTCCAACGAATAGAGTCACACCAGCTCCCGCACTAGCTTCACTGGAGCCGTCTATATCTCTTACGTCGCCGGCATCATGGGGATCATCGCCCGTTCTACAGCCGGTCCTGTCACTGCTGCTTTCTTTGACAAATACGCATCTTGTTCTCTTGAATAATATGGAAGCCCTTTACATCTTGCTTGATTGCGGATATGTCCGGGCTGCACTCATGACGCTGGGCGGTCAATTGGCCAGATGGACAGTCGAAAGGTCATTATTGCATTTAGTAGGTCTTTGAAAAATTCGTGTAGAAAATAGCTGAGCAAACTGGGAGGCGGGTCTCCAGATCAGTAGATTATGCAAACCACTCCAACTGCGTCAACAATTCAAAAAAAGTAAAGTAAGAAAGGCCGACTAGAGTCACTATATAATCGTACAATGCACCGTAACGCCAGAAAAAGACACTTGAACCCACGGCAAAAAATCGATTGGGGATATCATCTAGAGGCCGACTTTATGGAAAAAGATTGTATATCGTCTTCCTCAACGGACTAATGCGGAGCCATTCCCGGTCGTATATCGGACCTTTGCGGGGCAATCAATGGGTGTAGTTGTGCGAGAAATGTGATAGCTACCAAAGAGTCAGAAATCTTGCCTTATCGGGCAGTACTTTTAATTCAAAATGCGGATTTCGCATGAGGTTCCCTAAAGCCACGGGCTTGCGAATTTGATCGGGAAAAAAAAGAGTGCACATACCCCACATAAGATAACACGCCGTGAAAGCAAGAATCAATGAGCTTCGCCATACTCTAATAGACAAAATGTTAGTCAGTCTTCCCGTTCCGTTTTAGGATCCGCTAGAGAGTGATATCGGCCTTAGCTGGACTGGAGAGTAAACCCGATGAGATTGCGACTGGGGGGGTGTAATCTCTTCCTTTTCCCGGCTTTATCTATCAAAAATTGCGTGACGGTTTCCAGTTGTTCAATACAACATCCGGCAACCACGAGCGGCCACAAGTCTCATTGTATTCTCCCGAAACCGCTTACACTTCGAGCCAGCAGCACCCCAAGGCTAGGCGTCACCGGGAACGCGCCGGGACTCGCCCAATAAGTCGCAGTCACTCCGGACTCGCCGACTCCAGCCCAGTCTCTCACCCTGAACAATAAAGGGTAGTTGGTAAAATAGAAAAAGGTACACTGACGTTCTATTCTCGCCCTTCGGGCTGAACACCCACGCAACCAGGTTCGCAAGGACGACAAACACGAGGCCGATAACTATGCTCCATCTGCAACAAGGACCACGGGTTAGCTTGAAGTGTTATGGGCGAAGAGAACACAGAAAGGAAAGGGAAACTTGGCTACCCGTTCGCCATTTTGGTATGTATTGATATGTCGTTGACTCGGGGTAGTTTCGGAATCGAATAGAGGTCGAAGAACGGCAGCGCCAATAACTAAACGCTAGAATCGACGGTGATATGGGAGAGCCTTAACCCAGGATTTGGATCTTTGGACCCGTAAAGATAGCCGTTTGCTTGCGCAAGAGAGCTCTTCCTTGGTCAAGGAGCTTCCTGGCGAGCATTGATGGGTTCCGCTTACATAAGTTGATCTCTAGTTAGTTAATGAGCCTCTTCGGGCAATGCTGCGAACACCATAACTAACCATGGATCCTCCATATATAAATTCATACCACTGGATCAGCCCATAGATCAACTGTAAATCTTAGTATCAGGAATCAACAAATATAAAATATACATGGCCAATCCACAGATGATCCATTCAGCAACATAGAATCTCTATAAGCACTCGGCTCGCCTGGTCTTCTTGCAGACCCACCACCTGCCTCACGAAACACAATCAGTTCCTATTGCGATCGATTTGGCAACTGAGCGGAATAGCTATGAGAACATGGGACTCGCCTCGGAAATCAATCAGTGGCGCGGAGAATGGTCTTCGGTCCATTGCTGGAAGCTCAGGGGCCATGCAAAATTGAGATGTGACACAGGCGGTAACTAAACAAGAACATTCTGACGGGCTCGCACGTCAACCCGGACCATAAGAGGGCACTATGAATAAACGAAACGCACCAATTACTCGGAATTCGTCTCTCTTTCCATTGTGTTTCTATTGAGCAAGTTAGCTCGTTCCCTTTTACCTAACCGCCTAGCTTCCAAAAGCGCAAGCTTCCAACGTTGAACTAGCTGAGAATCGAATCCTATCCGCGAAATCGAGCGAGCAACTTCAAGCCGTCCATGGCGTTCCTGCGGTCCTCCCGGTCAACGTTCATGGGGAAGCAAATGTTTTGGTCCGTGTTTGGGCGGAAACCTGCTCTTGCGAACACAATCAAAGGCACAGAGCTTCCTGCTGACGAGCCAATCGAAGAAGAGACAATACCTCACTATGACCCGACCTTTTACTTTCTAGCCGAACCAGGATACATTTTCCAGAACCGGTATGAGGCAATAGCAAAAATCGGCTGGGGTACCTGTTCTACAGTCTGGCTGGCTCGAGATCTTCGTAGGTAATCGCTGCCCTACGCTCTGCAACAAGCAAGCTCCTAATATCTATTTGAAAGGTTATGGCGTTCCGAACGATATGTTGCCCTGAAAATCGGCACTTGCGACTTTAAAGACATGAATGCGGCGGCACACGAGCGTAATGTCGAACGTCAAATCGCCAATACACATGTTAAGCACGAGGGTGTCAACTACATTCGGACGTGTGTTGACAGCTTTGAAGCACAAGGTCCAGACGGAAAACATATATGTTTGATATACGAACCTCTTCGAGAGCCAATTTGGATATTCCAACAACGATGTCGGGAGCAAAGACTGACCCTCAATCTCCTCAAAGGATACGTGAAGCTCATTCTACAGGGACTTGACTTTCTCCATTCCGAATGCGGTATCATTCACACAGGTAAGGACTTCGGTTTCAAGTATATGTTTTTTGAATTTGTCGTTAACAGATTTAAAATTTCAAAGATCTAAAGACGGATAATATTATGATGACTTTCGAAGACCCAGCCGTTCTCAACGATTTTGCCGAAATGCAATTGTCGCACCCTATGCCTCAAAAATCGATGAATGGCCGGTCTATTTATTTATCTCACAATCAATTTGGCCCTCTCAGGTCTTTCTATATCCTCCCTAAAATCACAGACTTTGGCATGGCACAGATCCAACCGGACGCAAAATACCTGAATCGGCATCCTGCCCAGCCAGATCACTACCGCGCACCGGAGGTCGTTCTTGGCGCCGGCTGGGCCCATGGTGTGGATATATGGAATCTCGGTGTTCTAATGTGGAATCTAATTGAAAAACGAGATCTCTTTTCTCAGGTTTATGATGAAGCTGGGAATTACAGTGCGGGAGCGCATCTTGCGGAAATGATTGCCTTGCTGGGCCGACCCCCAAAGGAACTTCTTGACCGCGAGAAGGAAGGGCGCAGATGGAACTTTGCTCCAGCCTTAAAGAATCCTAACGGGAAGACGTGTACGAAAGCTTACGAGTGGTATGGAGGACCATTCTTCGATGACGAAGGTAAGGGCTTCCATTGCGAAAGCTGGCTAGACTGCTAATAGATCTAGGTAACTTTCTGCATGATCATCTTATTCCACGTAATCTCTCCTTGGAGAATACAGTCGAGTCGCTCGAAGGACGGGACAAGCAACTGTTTCTGGATTTTGCAAGGAAAATGCTTCAGTGGCACCCGGACGATAGGAAAACGGCCAAGCAGCTTCTCGAAGAACCATGGCTCAGTGAAGACTCTATTAGGGGGAAGGCTTAAAAATCACAATTGTGATATATTTTTTTGCTACGATGTATATCTGTATTCTATAAACAAAACTCCACCTCACATAAACACGTTTATTCCCCACCAAAAGCCATCATCGTGAGAATCACTGTTTATGTTGACTTTCCGGAAAAAGGCCGTGCCAAACCCGTTAATGTCATGTCCATTACAAAGCTTATATATGTACAAATATCATGATCCCATCCCGACCCGACGAGCCTCAGGTCCAGAGTCAAAAGCTTATTCCCGTTTTCTCATTTTGCGTTATTCCATCCCTTCCCGTTGATATTATCAATCCGATTCTTCGAATCATATCACAAGCCTGAAGCCGTCACAGACTCGAAGAAAGTCATCATGATGCCCTGGTGCAGATCCTTCGCCACGGACTTTAGCTGGGCATGGGCCTGGCAGTCGTTGTCGTAATATTTCATATCATCGACGCTGTCAAATTCCGAGACCACAGCAAGCGTATATCCCTGACGGCGCGGGTCGTCGACTGTGGAACCGGCTCTGACTGAGCGAATGTAAGGTTTGCCATCCTGTTTTTGTATAATTAGCCTGTGTCAATGTGATGCACGAATTGCCCGCTTTTTTAGTTCGACGGAGGGGATTAAAAGCTAGCCTGAAAACGCGGTATTCACCTTCAAGGCATCTTGTGCCATAGTCTTGTACATGGCCAACAATTGCTGCCGATGCTCCTCATCGGCAATTTTGAAGAGAGTGACACGAGTGATTGGCATGGTGTCCGTTGCCGAAATTCCAGTATTATGGCTCGGTATTGATTGTGAATGGAGAGTGGAATCAAGTAGAGGGTCGAACGTGATGAAGTGGGAAACGGTGTCAGAGGCTGTTTCTCGTCGGAAGAATTGCCATCTTTAAGTATCTATCCTCAAGTCGCACAAGAGTCCCTCTCCCGGCGCTGATGTGGGGTAGTGGGGTCCTAAGAACGGTTCCGCACATTCTTGACTAATTCCGCTCCCAGCATCGGCTCCGCTTAGCGCCGGCAGTTCTGAATACCAGACCATAACATTGGTTCTGAGATCGAGGCAAGCTCCGAGTTATGCGATTCCAACAGTTCCATGAACCTCATGGCAGCTTTGACATCAGCAATCTCCTCAGGCGGACTGCTGTGGCGATAAGGGCGACGATTATCTGTCTCGTGTTTGCAGGAAAGTCAAGACATCTCTCGTTTCGCGAGGTCACTGCCAAATGGAACAACGAAGGCCCTTGAGATCATTCCAGTGTCGACATCTTCGTCAGAAACGAAAACGGGGAGAATACTTACAAGGGCCCCTGCTAAACTGTGGTGTCAGAATCCCCAAAAGAGACCGAATCCATGAGCGACCGAAGTGCCCAATACAATAGGATTGACTTGGATCAATATTCCTGGGAAGCAGCCGTTACTCGCTAGGGTACCAATTCAAATCTTCTGAAGTTGAATCTCGCAAATAGAGGCATCCAAAAGTCGGGAAAATGAACAGAAGCTAGCAAGCCCGGCCGCCATTTTCATCACCCCATCTTTCATGATGCTGGACTCCAGGTGCCTTCTCCACTACTATATATTCACTACCAACATTGTTGGAAGAGTCGCAGTTCCACAGTACTATCGGAACAGGTATTGTGGTATGCTGTTGTACATACTATGAAAGGCAGATTAGCAGTTGATGCGGCCACTAGGGTCCACGGCCATGATAATTACCATATTTTAGCGTGGCCACCTCTGAGAGGTGTGAATAGGCGTTTATGAGGTCCAGCTAGTTTGGATGGTATCTTCGCAACTACCTCTGTTCCATCTGCTTTCTTCATCAAGAAGGCTAGTGATGAGAACTGAAAGATTTGTACTCTGTAGGTGGTGGGAAATTTCGCAATAAACTTGATTCCTTGAAATTGACTTCAGCTGCCTAGTAGCTGAAGATCATACAGGGCTTTCTGTACATAAAGATGTATACAGTGAATCTGATGCTTCAACCGAAGGAAACATGCTATCAATATGTCAAGCATTGCATGGTGATGGAAGGAGCTTAATTCTGATATTAATAGGGCGTTCCTACAC